>BHFT01039619.1:0-17198 GCA_004320025.1 Laticauda laticaudata | reverse complement strand
CCAATCCAATGCTTACTTTAGTTGACCAATCAGATTTGCATGTTTTGGAGTAACCCAATTTGCATACAGAACATGTTCTACATAGGGCTACCCTTGAAGCTTGAAGCTACAATTGGTGCAGAATGTGTCAGTGCAGTCAGTTCTGAGCACCTCTAGGGCTATGGATATAACACCTCTGCTGCATAAACTGCATTGGATGCTGGTTTGCTTCTGGTTCAATTCAAGTGTTGGTTATGATCTTTAAAGCCTTTCATGGCATGGGGCCAGGTCACCAGGTCACCTGTCTATGCCCAATTACACTAATCTGTCCCATCCTGTTGGGCGGGAAGGGAATGTTACAGACATCATTGGTTAAATAATTCCAATTGGCAGGGTCTAGGAGGAGAATATTCTCTACTTGCTGCTGTTCCCGCCTTTTAAAACATCTTGTCCCCTGAGGTGAGGTTGGCCTTCATTCTTCTGACCTCCCAGAAGAGTATCAGGATCTGGCTCTGTCAGCTGGCCTGGGGTTCCAAATATGGTACATAACCCTGGGGCTGGTTGGTGGTTTGAGGGCACCCTCTCTGTCTTTAACTTTGTCTATTTTTGTAAGGATTTCATAGTTTTTATATTTTTTTTACTTGTAAATTGCTGAGAGCTACTTAGACAGTGAGATGGGCAGTGTATAATTTGATTAATAAATGAAACAAATTCAAAGGCTAAAAGTTAACAGATTGTCATCAAACTAAATTTTAGTGTCTGGGGCTCAGGATTCTTCCATCACTACATAATCATCTTTTCTCCATAATCCAATCTTTTAGATTGAAAGATACAAATTTTCAGAAATATTTGGATATAGAATAGAGTAGAGTAGAGTACAATTCTTTATTGGCCAAGTGTGATTGGACACACAAGGAATTTGTTTTGGTGCAAATGCTCTCAGTGTACATAAAAGAAAAGATACATTTGTCAAGCATCAAGAATCATAAGGTACAACACTTAATAATAGTCATAGAGTACAATAAGCAATCAAATCATACTAGGAAACAGTCAATAAAAATTGCAAGGATACAAGCGACAAAGTTACAGTCATACAGTCATAAGTGGGAGGAGATGGATGGTAAGGAGTGATGAGAAGATTAATAGTAATAGTAATGCAGACTTTGTAAATAGTTGGACAGTGCTGAGGGAATTATTTGTTCAGCAGAATGATGGTGTTGGGGGGAAAACTGTCCTTGTGTCTAGTTGTTCTGGTGTGCAGCGCTCTATCGCGTCATTTTGAGGGTGGGAGTTGAAACAGTTTATTTCCAGGATGCAAGGGGTTTGTAAATATTTTCACAGTCGTCTTTTTGACTTGTGCAGTATACAGGTCCTCAGTGGAAGGCAGATTGATAGTAATTGTTTTTTCTGCAGTCCTAATTACTCTCTGAAGTCTGTGTCTGTCTTGTTGGGTCGCAGAACCAAGCCAGATATTTAAGATAGTAAATATTAATATCTTTAACTTTTAATTTGTTATCCAAAAATTGTGTTTGTTATCATAATAATATCTAACCAATAAGAATTTACATTATAATTTAATATAAGCTGCAGCCTGGACCTCAATTAGAAGTGTTAGTTAGATTATTTTAAAAATATACTGTATTTTAACTCTGTCTTAAACTTTATTTTTTTTATTTCAGAACACACACACACATACACACACATACAGACACACACACACAGAGAGAGAGAAACTCAAGCACATTTTCATTGATTGATTGATTGATTGATTGATTGATTGATTGATTCATTCATTCATTCATTCATTCATTCATTCATTCATTCATTCATTCATTCACAGAGTGCTCTGCTTATACTGGTCTATAACCACAGTAAACTGAACTGAATTGAACCAATACAGAGTTGCAAGTGAATAGGCCCATAAATATCTTTCAAATTTATTATATCTTGACCATAGAAAGTATGAAAGCAAAAGATATTTTTGATTGTTTTTTCTAAGTTTTTAAGCCATAAGAATCTTATCTAGCATTTATTAAAGCCTGAGCCATTGAAAAGGCAATATAAGATATACCAATCTTCTGCCCCAAATTTCATATATATTGTCCAAATGTGTGTGTGTGTGTGTGTGTGTGTGTGTGTGTGTGTGTGTGTGTTAATCAAGTGACAGTTAAGTCTCAGTAGAGGCTTTCTCTCATATAGTCAATGCCTCAGGAGTTTCAGAGGCTGCATCAGATTCAGCTGCAAACTATTATCCTCCAGCTCATGATATTAAAACAAACAAAAACTCACATCCATAGTGTGTCCTACCGGAGAGTGGTCTAATAACAAGTTAGAACAAGCTTGTGGTTCTCATGCCTCCCATGAAATCACAAGCTGCTCCAGCTATGGAAAGCAGGAACTTGAATATTGAAATCCCCCAGCCTCATCTTTCTGCATCTCTTTCAACCAAATCCTCAGCTGAGGCAGATGGACCACCAGGCTTTAGAGCAAACAGAGAATATCCAGCTTGTTCTAAATGCCTGGTACAGGTCGTCCTCAATTTATGACTGTAATTGAGGGACATTTCTGTTGCTAAGTGAGACATTTGTGAAGTGAATTTTGCCCCATTTTACGATCTTTTGTGCCTCAGTTGTTTAGCGAATCACTGCAGTTGTTAAATTAGTAACATGTTTTCAGGTGAATTTGGCTTCCCTGTTGACTTTGCTTGTCTAGAAGATTGCAAACCCCCGGGACACTGCAACCATCATAAATATGAGCCACAGTTGGCAAGTGTCTGAATTTTGATCATGTGACCATGGGAATGCTTCAGTGGTCATAAGTGTGAAAAATGGTCACACCTCACTTTTTCCCCAGTGCCACTGCAACTTCAAATGGTCACTAAATGAATAGAATAGAATAGAATAGAATTCTTTATTGGCCAAGTGTAATTGGACACACAAGGAATTTGTCTTGGTGCAAATTCTCTCAGTATACATAAAAGAAAAGATACATTCTTCAAGAGTCGAGAATCATAAGGTACAACACTTAGTAATAGTCATAGGGTACAAAAAGCAATCAAATCATACTAGGAAACAATATAAATTGTAAGGATACGAGCGACAAAGTTACAGTCACACAATCATAAGTGGGATGAGATGGGCGATAAGGAGTGATGAGAAGGTTAATAGTAATAATAGTGCAGACTTTGTAATAGTTGGACCACAGTGTTGAGGGAATTATTTGTTTAGCATGAATTGTTGTAAGTCAAGGATTATCTGTCTAGACATCGATTGGCTCTAAAAGAGACAGAAAAGACATGATCGAGGAAGGGATTCTTATAGGCACTTTCGTTACCCTCCCTTGACTCAAATACAGCTTGACTACCCAAAATAATAATTTAATATTGATCCAGCCGACTCACTCAGCCACATTTGGCACAAACAAGGCCAGTCATGTAATCAACAATCAAATCATGGATGAAGGAAATCTTACTATTCTCTGACCTGGATTTAAGAACTGATTTAGCAGACCAATATATTAACCCAGGAAAATGGGATGGGGCTGTGATTTTTTTTAAAAAAAGGACAGGTGCACCTTATCTAAGTTCTTTGCTTATCTAAGTTCTCCTTTGGTATTAAATGCCTCACATATTTCAAGTGCAGAAATGATTGCATCTGGAGCTGCTCTGCTGAGTAGGAGACTTGTTTAAGCTCGAAATTGCCGACCCTGTTAGTTCCTGAAAGACACTCTGCTCTTAATTTGGGACTCTGTATCATCTTCTTATAGATTCTGGCTGCTCATTCTAGATGAGTCCATTTCTCTATTGATTTCTTTTTATCAGACCCAAAGGATAGAAATCATTCAGGGTAGATCTTGAGACAGTTGCCAGTGGCTTGTCAACCAGCATAGGCCACCAGAAAGTATATACACAGATTTGTAATGTTCGCATCTTGTTCAATTATGGTAAGCAAAAACCAAGAGTCACACTCTGGATCCAGTAACTAATGCTGTGCTGTTTCTGACAGCTATGAAATATGGTGGGAAATTGAGACTTATATTGATACAAGGTTGATATCAGGTTCTCAAAGGTCTATGAAATGCATAAGAACCAGAATTCTCACTCTTGGAATTTCTGTTTTTAAAAAAGAATCTAATGTAGCTTGAAATGGGCTCTGTTTTAAAGATCTGGTTTGTGTTCTAATTTTGATATAACAGATAACAGATAATCGGAGTTGGAAGGGACCTTGTAGGTCATCTAGTCCAATCCCCCGCGCAAGCAGGAGACCCTACACCATTTGTGACAGATGGGAGTCCAATCTCTTCTTGAAAGTCTCAAGTGATGGCACTCCCACAACTTCTGAGGGCAAGTTGTTCCATTGGCTGATTGTTCTCACTGTCAGAAAGTTTCTCCTTATTTCCAGGTCAAATCTCTCCTTGTTCAGTTTCCCTCCATTATTCCTTGTCTGGCCTACAGGCGCTTTAGAAAATAGCTTGACCCCTTCCTCCCTGTGGCAGCCCCTCAAACTGATACCATGTCTCCCCTGGTCCTTCTCTTTACCAGACTAGCCAAGCCCAGTTCCTGCAACCGTTCGTTGTATGTTTTAGCCTCCAGTCCCTTAATCATCCTGGTTGCTCTTCTCTGTACTTTTTCTAGATTCTCAACATCTTTTTTATAATGTGGTGAACAAAACTGGATGCAATACTCTAGGTGTGGTCTTACTAAGGCTTTATAGATTGGTATTAGTACTTCCCTTGATCTTGACTGTATCCCTCTGTTAATACAATTTAGGATTGCATTATAATCCATACTGTACATTTTAAAAGGTTTTGCAGAAAACTTTAGCATTTATTTGAATCACTTGGATTCTTCTGCTTTTCTCTTTCATTAGCCAGTTGCTTTTTCTTTTACTGTATTCTAGATTATAACTAAGAGATATATTTCAGTAGCCAGGTTTCACACAGTTTTTACCATCTCCAGTGATCAACCTTGTCTACTGTACTCCATCCGCATCTCAACGATCAGCTCAGTTTCCATCAGAGAGAATCATTAGCCAAGGTAGAATAGAACAGAACAGAACAGAATAGAATAGAATAGAATAGAATAACAGAGTTGGAAGGATTCTTAGAGGTCTTTTAGTCAACCCCCTGCTATACTACTTCAGACAAATGGTTATCCAACATCTTTTTAAAAACTTCCATGAACAAATATGGACAAATATTTTTGCTGATTCTAAAGTTTTTCAGACAGGCATTAGTAGAAGAGTTGTGTGAGGATTGTGTCAGAAGAATAATTTGGGGTTCCAACTAGGGGTGGGATTCAACTTTTTTAACAACTGGTTCTGTGGGCGTGGCTTAGTTGGTAGGCATGGCTTGGTGGTCATGTTATTGGTTGGGCGTGGCCAACTCAATATCACTCACATCGAGGCACACATCTCCTCGCCTGGCCTCTCATGACTGTGGGGATGCTGCAACAGTTGTAAGTGTGAAAAACAGTCATAAGTCACTTTTTTCAGTGCCATTGTAAACTTTGAATGGTCACTCCACACAAGCAAAGTACCAGCAAAGGAGAGAAAAAAACTCCAAAGACATTCCTGAGATATGAAGTCTAGTCCTGCCAAGAATATAATAAGGGTTAACGGAGAGGCAGTTTCTGTAAGCAACACCAGAATGTTTCCTTCCTGCTTTCCTTGAAGGATTAGGCCAGTAATTTCTTCTAACAACGGGTTCTCCGAACTGCTTAGAATGTTAACAACCAGTTCTTGCAAATAGGTGAGAACTGGTAGAATTCCAGCCCTGGTTTCAACTCAAGCTGAGGTTGCCACTTGGATGAACTTTTTATTAAAAAGGTACAGATCCCTCCTCCTCTCTCTCTCTCTCTCTATATATATATATATGGCTTTGATATAAAATGAGACTGGCAATCACCCAGCTGAAACTTTCACATCCACTCTATTTTTCCACACACAACCTGCTGTGATTCACAGCCCCTGGGAGTGCTAATCCCCCTTGCTACCCAAAGTCTCTTTGTCACAGCCAGGTGACGGTCACATGAATTTGGGGTAGTTAGGAAAGAGCATAAAATAAAACAGTAGTGGAAAGAAAAGAAGGGAAAACCTCACACATAAGCACACACAATTCCCCCCCCTCCCTCCCTGGGCACAAAAAACAGAAATTTGGAGGTACTTCCAAGATTATTTTGCCCAAGGAGCTGTCTGGTTCAAACTCAAAGCTCCTTTACAGTCTGGGAGCAACATCCATAGACAAAAATAGTCTGTTCCTAGCTGGATGAATTTACCCAAGCTAGGTCCGCTGGTCATATAGGCAGAAGCATAATTTGGGTTCCAACTCGAGCCGGGGTTGCACAAGAATAAATAAAAATGAGATCCAGACAGCTGTGAGGAAAGAATAAATATTTATTCCTAAAAGCAAACAGTTTGCTTTTAGGGGTAAGCTGTAGAGAAATGGGATATAGTGGCAAAAGGGGGAGCTTGTTTGGGGTGTGGAAGTGCCTACATGCTGAAGGACGCTCACATGTGTATGTTTGTGTGTGTGTGTGTATGTGTGTATTCTTGGAAACATACAATTCTGTTGGGAGACTTTATTTAATTAACTATATTTGTATTTCAGACTTTATCTTTTGATATGGGAATTAGGTCTGGTAACTTATTTCACGATTTGAGGAAGTTTGCTAATTTGATTAACTTGGAGGCACCAATTCTCAGACCACTGTGGATTTTGTTAATATTTTAAGGAAAGATGGAGACAGTATGAAATATATTTGGATTTAAATCTCTTCACAATTGTTTTACCAGAATGAAATGCCCTCCAATTCAATTCCTTGTTTCCTCGAGGGATTTGTGGACAGAATTTTCAAGAAAAAAATATTGGTTCTCTTGGGTGTCTTCTAAAGTTTGTGACACCATTGCAATACAATACAGTTGGGACACTTAGGTTGGAGACCTAAATCTTTGTGCAGGACCGTTATAACTTTGAATGGTCAGCACAGGTAGTCCTCAACTTACAACAGTTCACTTAGTGACTGTTTGAAGTTACAACAGCACTGAAACAAGTGACTGATGACCATTTTCACACTTATGACCGTTGCAGCATCACATGATTTATATTCAGATGCTTAACAACTAACTCACATTTATCATGGTTGCATTTGTCCCAGGGTTATCACCTTTTCCTGATCTTCTCACAAGCAAAGTCAATGGGGAAATCAGATTCACTTAACAACCATGTCACTAATTTAACAACTTCAGTGATTCACTTAAACAAAAGTGGCAAGAATAGTCACAAAACTCCCTTAACAAATTTCTCCCTTAGCAACATAAATCTGGGGCTCCACTGAGGTCGTAAGTTGAGGACTATCTGTAAATGAATGGTTGCAAGTCAAGGACTACCTGTATTCAGATGATCTCTTCCTGTTAGTCCTTTTGGGTTTCCTAAAACCACCACCTGAAACTTTGGTGCTGAGAAGCCACCGCAACATGAAGATGTTCAGCAGTACATTTATCCGCTTCCTGCACTTGTGTTCTCCATTAACGATCTTCTCAGACCCAACTGTAAAATTTGACCTGACATTTAAAAATAGCTCCTTAAGAAGAGCTGAGAGTTCCTCAGCAGAGGTTGCCAGGGAAAGAAAAATTGGCAAGCTCGCTCGCTGCTTAATGTTTCAAAATTAATTTTCCCTGTCAAGACTCTTCTTCCTTTTCCCTCTGCTGTTTATATAGGAATATAATGGGGAACAATTAAAACAACCCAAATTTCAAAATTGCTGAAGGCTCTGTAAGAGAAAAAGAAGTTTGCTCATTGTTCTCATTTTCAGTATATTGTCATGTTCAATATTACTATATTTATTTCAATTTATGAAATGTGTACCTCATTCTACTATTCAACTGAATTCTCAAATATTATCAAAATAGAGAGCCAGTTTAGGCTTGTGTTTAAGGCACCAAACTAGAAAAGAGGCAACAATGAGTTCAAAACCTGCCTTAGCCATGAAAGCCAACTGAGTGACATTGGGCCAATCGTTTTGTCTCAACCCAACTCTCCTCACTGGGTTGCTGTATGGAAAATTAGAGGAAGTTGTGTTGGATAAGTTTTCTGCCTTGAGTTATTTGTAAAAATAATAAAGGTGAGATATAAATAATAATGATAAAATCTTTTAATAATTTAATAATAATAAAAATAACAGTTTAATGATATAAATAATAACTATAACAATAGTATAATAATATATTGACAATAGTATAAATGATAATAATAAAAAAATACCAGAATACAATATGCTGTGTGATTAAGATGTTGAACTAAAATGAGATTGCCATAGATGGAAAACAAGTGAACAGAATGCTATGAGCGTGAGCTTCTGGAAAAAATTATAGAAACCTAACAAATAAATAAAACAAGAAGCCATAGTTCAGTGGCAATGGGACAAAGCTCTAGTATCAAATAGAAAGGGGAATGGAATTCTTTTCATTTTACATTGAAATTGGTACTATTTAATCTCATATGGGAGATTATTTAATCTCCTATGGGAGGCTATTCCACAGAATGGGCACCACTAAAGAAAAGGTCTTCATGGCTGATTCCAATCAGAGGCATCAATGGGACATAAAAAAACCAGGAAGTTGAATTCCTTACATACCTGCCCTCTGGATGCTCTTGACCCCTCCCCATAGACACCCCTCTGCACTGAAATGGGTCCCAGCCAGGAGTGTCCTTTTAGGTCACTTTAAGCAAGATTCTTTAGGTTGACACTAAAATGGTAAACTTGAACCCATAAAAATTGTATTCTAAGTTCGTAGAGTTAGATGCATTACACAGTGTAGCCATTTCCTTTTGCTGCAGCTTAACTTCTGGTTCAAGTACAGTCATAACCCAACAAAGAGCACATTATATTATATTGTTGTGCTGATGGCATCAACTTCAATAACTTTAATGATTGAAGCTGAACATCCAAACAGAAGTCCTCCTCCTGATAAGAATAGCACATAGCAATAGCACTTAGACTTACATACCTCTTCACAGTGCTTTAAACCATTCTCTAAGTGGTTTACAGAGTCAGCATATTGCCCCCAACAATCTGGGTCCTCATTTTTACCACCTGGAAGGCTGGAGTCAACCTTGAGCCAGTCAGAATCGAACTGCTGGCAGTCAGCAGAATTAGCCTGCAATACTGCATTCCAACCACTGTGCCATGAGGAAGCAGACAACAGCTACTGGTGATCTTGCATAGATCCTGATCAGCGTGGATTAAAAGGTCTAGGAACCTTGTGTCAAAAGGGACAGCTTTCTTCATTTTCTACTCTACCGCCTTTAAAGGCAGCACAAATTGGCCACAATTTTGAAATGGTTCTTCATAATATATCTTATTATATGTTGGATGTTGGAGCAGTCACCACTTCTGGAGGCAACTTGTTCCACAATTAATCAGTGGACCAACTTGTCTCCCGAGGCTGTGAACACACTAGACGTTTTTAAGTAGAGATCAGACAACCATTTGTCTGAAATAGTATAGGGGTTCCTGCCTGAGCAGGGGGTTGCGCTAGAAGACCTCCAAGGTCCCTTCCAACTCTTTTATTCTGTTCTATTCCATTCTGTAATTACAGAGTTGGAACTAAAGTGTGATTGAGACTCTGGACTTCTGGAATGACAACTGGGAATCCTTGCAGACCCATTTTCTTGAAAACTGCAAGGTTAAAGCTGCCAACTTTCTGGATCATAGGAGTTTTTCCTTCTTTATACAAAACTGAACATGGGAATGTGTTCATCTGGATGTGGCTTGTCTTGTTGCAGCAAGGGGAACAGCCCTCCTTCTCGCCCTCTTCTCCCTCCCCAGCTAAACATTTTTCTAACTGTGTGCTATTAAAAGAAGAAAATCAATTGAGGAAAAGAACTGGCAACTCTAAGATGAGAGCCACCCACCCTTTCCCACAATTGCAACTGTATTGTGGTTCTGAAAAGTACAGTGTGTGCGATGGTGTCATAATAGAGTGCTTTCATGCACCAGTTTTGAAACTCTTCCAATCTAAAAATTCCCCTATTCCTATGGGCAACATTCCACCTTAAAAGTTGAATTCAAACTAAGCAACACCAAATTCCTGTACATGACGCTCCCTACTCACAAAATAATCAAAATGAGGAGTTTCTTTTATCTGCCCCGCAGAGCTTTGTCTTTCCCCCCTGTCTGCTGCCAAATTGATTCCCCCCCCCTCCAACACCTCTGCTGCTTGTANCCCTGTCTGCTGCCAAATTGATTACCCCCCCCCTCCAACACCTCTGCTGCTTGTACATTTTGACCACTCTGGTTCCTGCAGTTTGTACCATTCTAAAACAAATACAAGGCGTGAGAAGCTTGTGCAAAAATATTTGTGTCTTACAGTAGTCTGATCCATACGAAAACTAGAAGAAAGGTTGCATCATAAGTGATGAGGCCTTGGATGGTCTTCTGGAGGTGGAAGTGAGAGAGACGAGTGCTTTAGCAAGCGTCTCAGAGATGGGGAATGAAAGCTGGGGAAGGGTCACCTCATCCTGGAAATGAAAGTCATAAATTCTATGATGGGTCCCATATTAACTGTGGAATTTCCACTAGGCACACTTGGGTTAAGATCCAGGCTTTTCTGCAATAAATCCATAGGGAAATAAAGCTGCACTACATTTTCCATGACTTTTGGCTTTCAAAAGTTTTCAGTCTCCATTCAAAGTTTGTTTAGCTAAACAAAGTGCATGAAAAATCAAAGGCATTTTTCAATCACATTTCCTCCCTGATCATATCTTAGGGAGGGGGAAAACCCCCAAATCTTGAAGTAAAAGTACTATACAAATCGAAATAATCAGTCTAAAGTTAGGGAAATTTCTAAGACAAAGCCTAATGTATATACTCCATAAAACATTTATCCAAGAGTTGTATGTTTGCAGGCAAGACTTGGAGATGAACTAGCTAGCAAAATGTACCTGCCACCAGGTCTTGATCTGTGCAAGCACATATAAACTTATATACTGTCTAAATTTGATTCAATATCATGAAACAAATATGAAGGCAAACATTCTTAAGCAAAATGTAAGCAGAAACACAATGAAGCACATAAACAGTAAATGTAAACAAGTGTTGTGTCTTGATATAATTATTTATAACATTTCAGATAATGTTTACTATTTTGGCGTCATCCTAATGCATGTGCTTTGTTCATTCGGGGGTCCTCGGTGCTCTCTGAGCTTGGTGGTTTTCTTGTAGACGTTTCATTACCAAACTAGGTAACATTATCAGTGTTAGTGAGGGTCCTACAGTTTAACTCTGAACTGCAAATATTGCTTTCCAGAACTGTGAAAGGAGGACTCAAAAATAAATGGAATTTTAACAATAAAATGAAAATGAAACTAAATACTGTTTCTCTTGGTTCTAGGTTATGTTTCTTCTTTAGATCTCCCTTATTCCTAAACACATCCATGTTTACATTCCTGGTGCATTTCCTAGTAACTTATGACAAGGATATTATTATGGCTGCTTAGATGAATGTCTAAGTGTCCGCTACAAATAACAGGATCCAAACTTCCTCCTGCCAAGGGTGTAACAGACCTTGTTTATGGGAATAATCTGCACTTTTGCTACAATCAGCATTATTTCCAGGAGGTTCTAGTTACGTTTATCTTCAAAATCTCATTTGGTGCAGTTTTAAGAATGTTTTAAGTTTTAAGTGTTTTAAGTGATGCTTCTGCCTAATGTCAAAGGTATTGTTAGTAGTTTCAGTGTTATAAAAGGGAAAAAAAGTGCAACAGATAGATAGCCGTCACCACCACCACCACTTTGCGTAACATACTTCTCGAATTGAATACAGATGGGTTTAATGAGGTCAAATAAATCTCTTCCATCATGTTGATGGGGAATGATCTCGCTGAAATTCATGAATCCCATTTGAACGGTTACAAACAAATAGCACTATTTTCTTCCTTTTACAACAGAGGTCCCCAGACTTGGCAACTTTAAGACCTGTGGACTTCAACTATGCTGGCTGGATAATTCTGGGAGTTGAAGTCCACAAGCCTTAAAATTGCCAAGTTTAGGGACCCATGTTTTACAGAGAAGAGATTTCTTTTGTGGCTTGCATATCCTTTCTAGTGAAATGGGCTAAGTGCATGTTAGTGACATTAAATGGCAGATATTGCTGGCATTGATTTATATCTAATATTTTGGGACAGGAAAGCAATACTTTCCTCCTAAAATTCTGGCTCTATGTGAGGAATTGTGGGAAAGGGGGGATGAGATTTTTGAATGCTTCTCTCAGAGAGGAGATAACCCTGTCCATATGACTGTAGACAAGAGGATTTTGTTTAAAAAAAGAGACCACCATAATTAATTCACTGAAAATGAGGCTGAGACATTCCTCTTAAGCAGAGGTGGTATTCAGCAGGTTCTGAACAGTTCTGGAGAACCAGTAGCGAAAATTTTGAGTAGTTTGGAGAACTAGCAAATACCCCTCTGACTGGCCCTGCCCCCACCTATTCTCTGCCTCCAGAGTCCCAGCTGATCGGCTGGGTCTTCTTTGGTTGCCCTGAACAGGAGAACAGAGCTGAAAAGCAGGTTAGTGGGGTGGGGAGGGAATGGGGATTTTGCAGTATCCTTCCCCTGCCACGCCCACCAAGCCACACCATGTCCACTAAACCATGGCCACAGAACCGGTAATAAAATTTTTTGAATCCCATCACTGCTCTTAAGGTTCTGTATTTTAATTAACCAAGTTTATAAGAGGCAGATTTAATATTTAAGAGATCGTTTTAAATCACCATCTACATGGAAACTGCAGTTAAAGATTGTATAGATCTGCAATTAAGAATAAAAGAAAATGCAAATGAGCCTGCAATAGCATACAGAGATTAATATATCAACATGAACTGTGCTATCGTTGTGACAGAAGAGAATAAGCAAAGCATTTGCTAAAGACAACCAACCATTATTTAAAAAGGAGTATAGTATCACAACCAAGCTTCATAAATCATGTCTCGGTCCATATGTCATGCACCAAAAGGAACCCCCTAGGTAGGACAGAAGCTGAGGGAATTTTGTCAAAATTTGACTGAAACTCATTGGCTATCTCATTTTGCCACAATTTGGGGAGGGGGGAGATAAAACCTATTTTTCAGGCTTTGAGAAGAATGCCCCAAAATCACCTGGCAATCTGGGTGGTTTTCATGTTCGTGCTAATTCACTATTACAGGCTGACAATATTTCTTTGTCCAGAATTAAGGATATTTATACTACTTTTGCTGGGTGGTCTTTAAGCAAAATAGATCTAGCAGAAGCTTGAATCTGTAAATATGGAAGAATATTTTGAGGGGCTTCTCAACAGAAATACGATCCTTGCAAAGAATTATACTTTTATTATTACAGACTTGCTTGTGGAGCACCATCTGCAGAGAGAAAGAGACCAAGTGCCACCAGATCTTGCTGGGCACCTGAGGCTATTTAGATGATATCACTGTCACAGCAGATAATGATGAAGTGTATCTGCAAAAACTTCAAGACAACATTGCAGAAATTGGCAGAATTTACACCTTAAAGCAGAGTTCCCCAATCTTTCTGACTTTGTGGACTAGTAGGGGGTAGGTGGGGAGAGGGAATAGTTCTGCATGAGTGGCAGGCAAACGCGCATGTGCAATTCCATTTGCATGAGCAGCAGGCACGTGTGCAAGCTACTTGCACAAATGGAGCATGCATGCACACGCTCGCCTGTTGCTAGCGCAAGTGGGGAGGCGCATGCATGCACCACTCACCCACCATTTCCATGGCACAGTTCCGAATGGCTCAAGACTCAGTAGTGGACCATGGCCCCGGGGGGGGGGAGTTGGGGACCCCTGCCATAGAGTGTAATGTGACAATTGTGTTTCTAAAAGCTATTATTACATATCATTGTCACATCATTAATATATAAGGCCTAGGACAGTGCTGGCTGGGGAATTCTGGGAGTTGAAGTCCACATATCTTAAAGTTGCCAAGGTTGAGAAACAATATCGCTGATATTGACCTCATTTTTAAACATCTTCACATTTATTTCAATTATTACAATTTCTTCAATAGACCTTAACTTTTCTTTTAAGGATAAAAATATAAATATATATTCATCTCATAAGAATTTATCAGTATCTATCCCTCCTTTAATAATCTATATTACCCTATTTTCTAAATATTTTTAATGGCAAATATATTCTTGTTATCCCTTGTCACCCTGCAGAATCCCCTTTTTAACTCATCAACCATTACCTCTAAAAAAGCAATTTCTTTTCATCATTTTACTATTTCATGTTTCTTTATTTCCTGCACCTGTTTCTTACTGCTTCTCCTCCCCCTCTTTTCTCCATATCTTTTCTCATTCCGGTTTATATCCCTCTCTTTCTTGATATCTTCCTTTCTTCTTTTCTGCTGCGCCTTTCTACCTTTCCTGATTTCACAGGTATTCCCCTTTTTTATTATCTTCTTAAATCTCAATTTTTTAGCCTTCCTTCTTTCCCCTCATCTTTGTAGTATTCTTTGTGTTAATTGTCTATTTAAGATGGCTTCTCCTTGAGTTGACTCCTCCTCCTCTGAAGCTCTTTCTTCTTGTTCTTCAATCGCCATTTCCATTTCTTCTAACNCACTTTTACTTTCCTTCTTTCTTCTTCAAATTTTACAAAGTTCTCAATTGGTCCAACCCAGGGTCTATACCAAAAACGTCAATCAATCCCACAGTCAGTCTCTCCTTGCTTCTTTCTTTATTCTAGTTCCATTTTCACTTCTAAAATTCTTACTTTGTTTCAATATTTCTTTAACATTATATCAATATAAGTTCATACAGAAACAGGATGGTTTCCCTTTTGTTTGAGTTTAAGTTTTTGTCAGAAGATGGCACTCTCCATTATGCAAAGTCTTCACCTTTTTCCCCCTATTTTATTATTTAGGGTTTTTCGAACCTCAATGTTCCAGTACAATCCAGTCTCCAATTTGTAAATTTTACTATTATTATTTTTTGACAATCTTACGTCCAGCTTTATTTTATGCCTGTTTATTGCTGAAATATTTTAGTCCAATTTAATTAAGTCTTTAGTTCCAGCATCTTCCTTTCCCGGTTCGAAGCCCTTCGAAATTATTTTCTTATTTTTTTTCCTGTCCCTTTGTATTTCCGCCGCTCACTTTTCTTTTCTTCAGAGTTCAATGTTACCTTAATCCCGGGGTACTTTTGGTTAGCTGTTTCGCCCAATTGTCCCAGCTCAAATGTTATCCACCTCTTTCTTCACTCCTGTGCAAATCTTAATCCAGCTGAGTCCTCCTCTTTGGGGTGGCCATTTTAGACCACCACTTCAGTCATCTTCGGGGGGGGGAGACCAAGCCCAGGAGGAGAGATGCGGCTCCCCTCAACCTGGATTTCAGCTTCCCCTTACTCCACCTACCCTCCAAGTCAGCTTCAGCCCCTCATCGCAATGATCGGGGCTTTCCAACGAAAGAGCATAGACCATAGCGATGGACAGTTGCGATTTACAATCTGTCAGCGAGGAGGGCTCAACCCTTAATGCCTTCATGAAGCAATTCTGAGTTCCTCTATTGACTTTGCTTGTCAGAAGCCAGCTGGGAAGATTACAAATGGTGATCACATAACTCCAGGACAGTGCAACTATCACAATACAGTTGCCAAGTCCATGAATTTTGATCATGTGATCATGGGGATGTTGCGACAGTCATAAGTGAACTGTTAACAGCCCAACCAAAGAATCTCTAAGACTCCACCAATACTGGAAGCTCAAGACACTAAAATATAAACCCAGAGCAAACCTCACTACTTACCAGCACTGATGATGTTATATAGTATGGGTAATGAACAGTCTGCAAGAAAACAAGCAAGCTCAAAGAGCACCGAAGACCCCTTAGTCAGAAGTGTGAAAACTGGTCATAAATCACCATTGTAGTGATTTAATAGCAGTGTTTCAATGCTGTTGTATCTTCAAATGGTCTCTAAATGAATGATTGTAAATTGAGATAATATATATATACACAAAATATTTTGCTTACCTTACTCCATTCCAAGCTATATAATTTTCTTTCCCACCAAAGTAAACTATAAAGTTAAACTCTACATATGGATAGTCAAAATGAAGTCCAGTTGAGTTCAATGACATTTATTTCTGGTTTAAGTTAGACAGCCATGACCGAGGCAAATTCATCTTGGAGAATGGAAGAGGGGGACAGAAGAATAATGGCTGAGAGAATATAAATCCGTGTATCCCATTGGCTTAAACTGAGATAAGAACACATTTTCAGGCTTCCTGTTCATCTATATCTTTAATTGTTTCCTACTATTATTACTAAAAGAGGGTTTATGTGTTCTGCTTCCAAACCAAGGTTCTAGGAAAGCTTCCTGAATCCATTCTTCAGGCCTCCAAGTGTCCTCTTTCTCCTCCTCTGCCTGTGGACCATTAATACTGAAGAAAAACTAGCTGTAAAGATTTCCACTGTGGAACATCTAGATGCAGGAAATCACTATTGGTATATTCTGAAATTGATCTCTTCCTGAGAAGAAAACACTGCAACTTTAATCCAAGGAGGAAAATAGTAAAAATTGTAAAAGAAACTATAAATGTATCTGTTACGGAATTAACAGATTCCGTCAATTAACAAATTAACAGCTGATTTCAAATCGATAGGGATAATCATTAGAACTAGAAGATGTGAAAAGGAGCAGATTGATCTATGAAGATCACAATTAATTTGAACTTGTGTTAACCAGCATAGGTTTAACATTTCTAAAAAAAGCTTTTCTATTTCTATGCAATAAACAAGAAAAGAGGACCCAAATGCTGGCTGCCACTTCAACGGATAGTGACAAGAAATTAGACCATATTTGAATGGATTTGACAAACATCCATGACAGGACAAGCAGCAAGAGCCAAGACATCTATCTTGGGAATCCATTATATAGTGACAGCAAAATCAGAAAGAATGAATTTGAGAAGCTGGAGAAGTACCAGGACTTAAAGGAGGAACAAGAGAGGATATGAAAAGTAAAGACAAAATGGTCCCAGTGATGGTAGGAGCAGTCAAGACTGCTTGTGACTCCTAAGCTGGGATAATGGCTCCAACAGACCTTGGAAAAACATCAGACCTTTCTGTCCAGAAGGATGCATTATTAGGAACAACTTAAGGGCCTGTCACATAGGCCGACGGATGCAAAACGTATGTAAAAAGGACACAGCGGACGAGAAAATGTTCC
>BHFT01039614.1:0-36292 GCA_004320025.1 Laticauda laticaudata | reverse complement strand
GGAACATTTTGCTCGTCCGCTGTGTCCTTTTTGCATCCGTTGGGCGGTGTGACATGGGCTTAAGGAAGAGCAGCAAGCAGTGTCTGGAATGCTTCAACAAATTCCCTTTGGTGCCGGTTCTTTCTACAGATATATTGCACTTCATGTGAATGATGCACTTCTTCCCTTATTTAAACTTCAGAATGCCATGTGACACTCACAACCATTTATTCCTGGTTGGATTTCTCATATTGGGACCTTTCCAATCATCATATGGTTGTTGGATTCTCAAATCTTTCATTCCAAAATAGAATTTAGATGCTATATTGGGCTCTAATTGACATAACAGATCGAAACTGTAATGGAAATGCTACAAACAGCATTGTTGATTAGACAAACTTTTCTTTTGTATTATATGGAACCAAACCAGAGGTGGTATTCAGCAGGTTCTGACCAGATCGGGAGAATCGGTAGCGGAAATTTTCAATAATTTGGAGAACCGGCAAATACTACCTCTGACTGGCCCGGCCCCATCTATTCTCTGCTTCCCAATGCCCAGCTGATTGGCTGGGTCTTCTTTTGTTGCCCTGCACAGGAGAATGGAGCAGGAAAGCAGGTTAGTGGGGTGGGGAGGGAATGGGGTTTTGCAGTATCTTTCCCCTGCCACACCCACTAAGCCACACCATGCCCACCAAGCCATGCCCACAGAACCGCTAGTAAAAATTTTTGAATCCCACCACTAAACCAAACCCTGATGCTGCCAAAGAACCCACTTTCTTAGACTGTCATAGTCCCCAAGGCGCACAGTATCTATCCTGAATGTGATTGCACTTGCAGTGAAAGACCAGATCTACAGTTTAAAAATAACTTCCATACAGCATTTTCCCCAAACACTTGTCTCACTCCTGCTGATTTTGGAAGTCTGAAACAGATAGGAATTTCATCTCTCAACTGGTGCTTCCTCCAGCTGAGCAACAAGTTGGTGCAAAATTGCTAATACATTGGTATTTCATTTTATCAGGAAACAGTAGCTCATGCATTAACAAAGACTCACCTCTGCTTCAGGCAGAAAAGGTGAAATTCTTTCCGCTGCCCTATTCTGTATTTTCAATGTATAAATGTATGTCTGTTTAGTTCATATATATATATTTAAGCTCTAGGTTCAGTTATAAAATGCTTTATAAATTTCCACTAGATGGAATGGTGACTACATTATACCATAGTTTTTGCAGCCAGGTTCTTCTCCCAACAGGAGACGGGGAAGGGGAAGTGTGATTTTGCACACATATGCTGTAGAAGTGGAAGATGAGCTGTGATATATTATAGACATGTTGTACTGACGATAAAGGTAATAATATGAGGTAATTGTATGGATTAGTCCTTAGTTTACTTGGCTTCTCTAATAAAATAGGAACTGGTTCATCTGGGAAAAGCGTCTGGGCCCATCCGGTTCACCCAAGGGATTGCCTGGAGGAGGGGAGAAGAGGAGGAGAAGGCAACAGCGAGGCGTCCTCGGGCAGAGAGTGCGAAGAGCCGCTTTCGCAAAGTTTTCCTTCCCAAGGGGTGGGGGAGAGACGTCCCAAAATAAAGATGCTTTTTGGGGGAGGTGATGCTTATTTTCAGCGTCTATTTTAGCTCCTTATGGGCCTGGCTCTGCACGTTTGAAGTCGGTGACCAACACGCGCCTGACCTCAAGTTGCCAGGGGCGGAGGGATCTTTTTGGCAACAAATATTTTGCTTCCTCCGACTAAAACGCGGGCGGCGTGTCAGGGTGCCTGGCGTCCATTTGAGACACTCCCGTTTCTTTATGGTTTCAGGATTGCGCCCTAGCTTTGCGGAAAGGAGAGGGGTAGCTTTTGCAGAACTCGGCGGAGAAGACTGACGGATGTCCCAAGCAAAAAAACCTCTTCCTTCGGGGCCTGATGGGCCAGAGCGCGCCATTTCGGCGGGAAGCAGCTGCCTGACTTCGCTCCCTTGCGGTGAGTCGCTGGCCATATTTTCTGAGAAGCGCGGAGACACCCCGGGTTGGATTTGAGTTTTCTGCGCCTCCCAGGCTGGCCTCTGCCCGTCCCGCGGAAACTGAGGGGAAGCTTCGAGTACGAGGCAGATTGGTGTCCCACGTTTCGCTTCTTCCCGTGCCTTTCCACTTGCACCAAGAAGAGATTGGACTGCTGCCATTTGTCAGAAATGGTGTAGGGTCTCCCGCTTGGACGGAGGTGGGTGGGTGGGTGTTGGACTAGATGACCTACAAGGGCCCTTCCAACTCTGATTATCTGTTCCTGTATCACTTCAAAACACCATATGTATATCAAAAAACAAAAAACAAGAGTTTCTCTGTCGGTCCCGTTTTCCTGGTTTTTTGTTTATTTGCGACGCCTCCCACATTCCTAGGCGTGCTAAGGAATGCAGAAGTACGTGAAATTTCCCTCACCTAATTACTGAACGGGCCGAGTGGGAAGTTATAATAGGCTTGTGTTTTCTCTCCCTGATCTTCTTCCTGCAAGGATTGTTATTAGCTTAGATAGCTGATCTGGAAGGCAGTATTTGTCCCTTGAAATGCCGAAAATATATATTTTTTGCATTGGGTTAGATGCTAACTTTGTCTGAGAAATAAATAGTTGAAGCAAGAAGGATTAGAAGATGTTCCTATGATACTAGCCTGGTGGCAACCTACAAGTTAAGATAGACAAGTTAAAGAAATCAATCAGACTAGAGCTGGAAGGGACCTCCTGCTCATACATATGGGAGACCCTATACTATTTCAGAAAGTGACTGTTCAGTCTCTTCTTAAAAAACTTCAGTGATAAATCACCCACAACTTCTGATGGCAAGCTGTCCCACTGGTTAATTGTCCTCTCTGTTAGGAAGTTTGTGCTTCATTCCAGATTGCTTCTCTCCTTGATTAGTTTCTATCCATTGTTTCTTGTTCTGCTCTCTGGTGCTTTGGAAAATAAGTTGATCGCTTTGTGGCAACCTCTCAAATACCGTTCCTGTTCCCCCTAGTCCTTCTTTCTTCTAGACTAGCCAAATCCAAATCCTGTAATGGTTCTTCATATGTTTTTATCTCCAACATTCTCCAAGCCCTTAATCATCTTAGTTGCTGTTCTTTGCACTTTTCCAAAATCTCAACATTTTTTTTTTGAAATGTGGCGACCAAAACTACATGGAACTATTCCAGGTGTGGCCTTACTAAGGCTTTATAAAGCAGTACTAATACATCATGTGATTCTATGCCTCAAACCAAGAATTGTATTAGTTTTTTTGGTTGCTGCTGTATACCGCAGGCTCATATTTAAGTCGTCATCCAGTAGGACTCCAAGGTCCCTCTCACAATTACTGTTTTTGAGCCAGGTTTTGACTAAACTGTAGTTGTACTTTTGGTTTTTCCTGCCTAATTGTAAAGCCTTGCTTTTCTCCACATTAAATTTCATTTTATTGGATAGGCCCCATTGTTCAAGTTTGTTAAGATCTTTTTGGATTCTGAGCTTGTCTTCTGGGATGTTGGTTATTCCTGCCAGCTTAGGCTGTCTTCCTTTTTGAGTCTGATTTTATATTGATTTCATTATTTTATATGTGGCTTGGATTTGAAAGATACTAAATGATGCAACTTGCATTTGATGGAAAAGAAATGCCATGTTCTACAACTGTTTAGTGAAATTATCCTTGGGTGATAAGCGATGTAGCAGCAAGATAATAGTGGAGAAGAATTAATTAAACTTGAAATGCTTGATAATACACTTTCTTCTTTTGTGTTTAACTGGATTGTCTTTGCCATCTTGATTTCTGAAGTGCTATTTTGTAAGACCTATATAATATGGGTCATCCACACACATTAAGTAAGCATAAAATTAAAGTCTCTTTCTTAGTTGGCTGCAAGTTCTATTGAATACAGCTGGACTTATTTCCAAGTAAATCATGCATAGGATCCCATGATTGGTACAGTGAGTGCTGCAGAGGTTAATGCAGCTGGCTTTAACATGCATACATAGTAGCTGTGGTTAAGGGTTATTTTAAAAATTAATCCAAAGTGCAGGGAAGCCATCCTGATGAAAATGGCTTCTCTTCCATATTTCAATTAGTGGTACAAAAAAGTTCCTTTTGTCATGACAAAAAGTCTTTGTCTTTCATTAATGGACTTATATTTTCGTTCAGATCAGAATTGGGAAAAGGAAGGTAATCCTTCACATTTAAAATTATGTCCAGAAACTTCATCTAGTAAAAATATTTCATTCTTAGGCATTGAATGTGGCCCATCAATGTTTTTTTATTCATGTCAAAAGCATCACAATTAAAGTAAGGTATATTATATGATATAAAATTTAAAATTCAAGATTAAAATATTCACAACTTAAACAGATCTTGCCCAGAAACTAACAACATTAATTGTGTTCTGTTGCCCTGCCATGAGGTTCTCAAGTATACACTGATCGGGGCACAAAGGGTAGGTTATATATGTATGTTGTTGTTTGCATGACACCACAATTGCAAAGAGCAGAAGCAATTGGATAGCCCATTTGTTCAGAGTGTCTCTGGATCTTGTTGTACCTATCTATTCAATAATTTCCATACTTCCCAGCTTTGATCAGACCCAGGTGCCAATTTCTCTGTTGGTTCCATCTGGGGTTGGTTCTTTATAGCTTTCCGTAGATCCACCCTGCTTTCAAAGTCTTCCACTGACCTAAGGAAGTTTTTCCTGAATTTTAGTCTCTGTTGAGCTGGTTGTTGGCCATAGAGAGAATTGTAGTCTAGATACTGATGATCTTTCTATATGCTGCTGCTTCTCTGTGAACAGCAGGCGGGGTAATGCCAGCTAGATGGGAGATCTTTTCTGGAGGAGTAGGTTTAAGACATTTGGTGCAACATTTGGTGAAACATTTTCAAGGAAAAAAGCCCACCTGCTGTGGTGCAGGAGGCCAACTAAGTCACACTCATCGTGGCCACACTTACCCAACAACTGAGCAGAGAACCCTTTACTACAATTTTTGATGCCTGCCCCTAAAAAAGTCTAATTGCCTTTTGAAAAAGCATTTTTGAGACAACCATGATCTGGATGACTGAGAATCTCTATAGGCATTTGGCAATAATTCTGCTAACTTCATTTAGAGTAGCATCTACTTTCCCAGCATGTGCTGATTTATACCAGACTGGGCAGGTGTGTTCATCTGCTGAGTAACAAAGAGATGTTGTCTTAAGTACTCTTGGTTTGACATCCCAAGTAGAGCTCATTAAATTCCTGAGGATGTGATTTTGTCCATTAACCTTCAGTTTAGTATTGGTACAGTGCTGCTTATATGTTTGGCCTTATCTAGAGTGACCCCCTAAATATTTAGGGCTGTGGCAATGCTCCAATAACATTCCTTTCCATATAATATGCAGCTTCCCAGCAGCCTGCTTATTGCGAAGATGGAAGGCACATAGATGAATTTTTGCTGGATTGGTCTTAATTGGCTATCACAAAAGTATCAATCCAGCTCTACCAGGGCTTCAGTTGAACGCTGTTCAATTTCCTCAAATGTGTTCCCCTGTATAACATTGCTTAATCTTCAGCACACATACAGTTTTTGTCTCTTTCGAGAGTGGCTGATCATTGGTGTAAATATGAAAAAGAATTGGAACCAATACGCTACTCTGTGGTAAGCTGTTCCTTTGATTCCTCCACCTACTTCGTCTTCCCTGGAACTCCACAAAAACATGGTTCTGAAGCAGATTCCTGATGATATTTCTAAATTTAAAATCTTTCATCAATATTATAAACTTTCCGCTTCAGTCTTTTAAGATTGATGGTATCTTATACCGTGAGATCAGTGAATATAGTTCCTATTGCATTGCCCTTTTGGAATCTATCTTGATGTTCTGGATTAACTTCAGGATCTGTGTGATACAACTTTTTTGGGGGTGAAATCCAGTCTGTTGTGGTATGAAAAGGGGTTCTACAGCTAGTGAAGCAACTTGGTATCATTCTTTCAAAGATTTTGCAGGAACAGCACAAGAGAGAAATTGGACAGAAGTTCTTTGGTTTATTGGCCTCTTTTACCTGGTTTTAAAATGGCTACAACCTTGGCCTTTCACCAGATAGGAGGTATCTCACATTGTTCCAAGCATTCATTAAATATTTCTAGTAGCCGATGCCTTGCTTTATCTGTTCAATCTAACCAGCAGCTTCCTATGGTCCACTCTTCCTTAAAATTTCTCCCAGTTCTTCCATAATAAAGGGGAACAATAACTTAAGGCCATGTCACACTGCACCAACGGATGCAAAGAGGATGTAAAACGGACAAAAAAGCTTGCCATCTGTTGGAAAGCCTGGAAAACGCTATGTACTCACTGCATCCGTTTTGCTTCCTCTCTATCCGTCCAGCAATGCTCGTTTATTGACGTTTCATTCGCTCCAAAAGTTTTGCGGCTGCTCAAAACTTTTGCGCAGAAAATGTATCCAATTCGTCGTTCTGCATCCGCCACACACCCGTTACGCATCCGCTATATCCGCTAGGCATCCGCTGCGCATCACGCAATTCCATTCCGCCCGGACGCAGGGAGGAAGCGGAACGGACACGGAATGGAAGCAGAATGGATGCCTAACGGATGCAGAATGGAAACAAAGTGTTTAAAACGGAAAAAACGTTGCAGAGGGGACCTATCTCGGATATTAAGGATAGTCTACAGGATGCCTAGAGATGCCTAGAGGATGCAAAGGACACCTATACTCCTATAAAAGGGGAGCAACTCGTCTGCAGACCTCTGCAGCCTTCATCTGACTCTTCCTCTTCCACAGCATCCACATCATGTCCACCGAGGATTGTGACAAAATCCTTTCGGCAGCCAACATCCTTCTGCAACCTGCGAAACCACCTACAGTCTCTGTGAACAGTACTACGGGAAGAAAAGGGGCACCCAAAAAAAGTCTGCTCCAAAGATGGTTCGCCAGAAGAGCACAGTACGTACTTTACGACAAGCTATTGTTGGAGTCAGGAGCGAAGACACTCGGGGCGTTTCCAGAACTTCATGAGGATGCCTCCAGCCATGTTTGGCGAATCTTGTGCAGTGCCTGACACCCAGGTTGACAAAGACAAACACCAACTTCCCGCCCAGCCTGGAACCTGGGCTCAAGTGACACTCTGCCCACCTGGCCTCAGGGACCACTACAGGAGCATGCAGCACGGCTTGGAGGGTGCCACCCAGCGCAATCAGCTTTGTTGTCAGAGAAGTCGTGCAGGCCATCATGCGAAGAATACAAGGAGGAGCTCCTCCAGTGCCCCTCCACGGAAGAAGGATGGAAGAAAGTTCGCAGACAGTGGTATCAGAAGTGGAACTTCCCCCACATTGTTTGGAGCCATAGATGGCAAGCACGTGGACTGCAAACGCCAGCCAAGTCGGGTCCACTTATCACAACTCCAAGGGCTTCTTCAGCATCATCCCTCTCCATGGTCGATGCTGACTACAAATTCATGTACATTTATGCTTCAGGCAACGGTCTCACTTTCAGATGCCAGGTTATACAACGCCAGTCCACCTGCAAGGAGGGGCTGAAAAGCCACTATGGTGGGGCTTGCCCAGATCCAGACCGCTGCGCAAGCGGACAGCAAGATGTGCCCGACCTTATCGTGGGGGGGTTGACGCCTCTTCCACATCACAACGCTGCCTAATGAAGCACGCTACAGCCTCAAATACACGATCACCCGTAAAAGCAGAGGTTCTTCACTGCCAGGCTGGGGTCCGAGCAGAGAAAGACGGGTTGGTGTGAACGCCTTTGGCATCCTGGCCAACAGGTTTCCAGTGGTAGTCTTCTCACCACGCATGCAGCATAGCAGAGGACCATAGGGACGAGATGCGGGAAGCTTGTTGCATCCGTGCACAATTGCCAATCGTGCACGCCGCTAGCCACGCTTCTTCGCAGAACAATGGCTCGTGGACTCCAGCAAGGCAAGTCGGGGACAATGGAGCGCTGGGGAATGGAGGCAGAGTCGCAAACACCTGATAGGACCACTGAGCGTGTCAAAGGGCCCAACAGAGGCCATCGACGGTGAGGCGCGAAGAAGCAGCGCAACCTCCTGAAACGACTGGGCAGACTCGAGCTCACCCGCTGGAGCAGGTGGAGTGGACAAGACAGGATGGTAGAGCTTAATGGACATGGGTTCCTTCAGCCTGTCTGCATCACAACACTGATGAGATTGGCCCAATGTATGGTTGGGGTGTGCCTACAATGAAGCGAGGGGTTTTAATTAAGAGTTGTGTTTGGTTGTACACCATGTGTGGGATGATTATTTAATTAATTATGACTAATAAAAAGGGCTCATAGGGTGTGGCAGCTGGGCAGGGTGGACCAATACAGTCCCATATGCTTGCAACTGAGAGTTTACTCTATCCAGCAAACTATTACCCATCCATGTACACATAGGTTATCCCTGGCCCATCCTAGCTACCGGTGAGGTATCCCTTCCCATCCCACAGGTATCCCTATCCACGATGCCCTGTATCCCTTCCATCCAAACGCTATCTCTAAACCCATCGCCACCAGGTATCCCTGCCATTGCACAGATTCCCTGCCCATCCCACTCAGTGTATCCCTGAGCCCAAGTCCGCACAGGTATCCCTTCCCATTCCACATGCCATCTTAAGCTGAATCCACTCCACAGGTATCCCATTCCCGCCCACAGCTATCATAACCTCCCACCAGGGTATCCCTTTCCCATCCCATCAGCGTATCTTAACACCATTCGCCCCAGGTATCCTTCCTATCGCACAGGCTATCTTAAGCCATCCCGCAAAGGTATCCCTTCCCATCCAGGAGCTATCTTATACCCATCCCCGACAGGTATACCTGCCCATAACCCACAGCTGTAGTCTATAACCCATCCCCAGGTATCCACCTGCCCACCCACAGGGTATCCCTGCCCGGATCCACAGGTATCCCTTCCCATCCCACAGGGTATCCCTTTCCCATCCGCACAGCTATCTGTAAACCCATCCAATAGGGTATCCCTTCCCATCCATAGCTAATCTTACACCCATGCCCACAGTATTATCGCCTGCCCAATCCACAGCTATTCTTAACCCATGCCCCATGAGTCGTATATCCCGGCCCACCGCCAAGGTATCCCTTCCCACTCCCCAACAGCGGTAATCCCTTCCCCATCGCCATGCGCTATCTATAACCCATCCCAAAGCATGCAAAGCTAAATAACCATTCTAAAACGTTACCACCCAGTACTTTATGGAAAAGAATTAATAGGAAGCCAAGTGTGTTGGAACAACAGGAAGTATTAGAAACTTTATTGACATAACCAAGCTGCACAAGAACGAGTGCCAATACAAGCATCGTCCCTAAATAAAGTCCACCAATACTCCAGGCAGCCAGTCTCTGGCCCTACTCTTGGTCACTCGAGTGTGATGCGCCAGTCTCTAAGGCTGTTCGGGTAGCAGGTGCTTGGGAGGTGGGTGCTGCTTGCATGTGCTGGTCTGAAGTGTGTTGTTGGAGTGCCTGGGCGCGCGAGAGGACAACGTAGGGGCGGTGTCGTTTGAAAGAAGGTGTCGAAGCCTGGCTCACGCCCGCGTAGATGCTGAGAGAGTCCCATTCCTCCATGCCATGTGGTGTCACGCCCGTAGAGACAGGATGTTTACTGAGGCCGGCGCGTTTGGCTTGGGACTGGAGGAAGGAGCGGTGTAGTGGGGCTGTCTAGTCCGTCTGTGCCAGCGGGGTGAGGACTGGCGTGTGCATGTATTGTCATGGTGTTGCCATGCGGTGGCATCATTGAACGCGGTGGGCAAGCGAGTTGTCGGGCCAATGACATCTTGCCTTGGCTTGGGAGAGGGCTGATTGGTCTGTGCTGCTGGACCTCCGGATAGCCTGTGAGCTCACTGGTAGGGTGTCAGGGCTGTGGGAAGCCTTGTATTGGGAGGGACATCACACTGGAGGTGGAGAGCAGGACCCTGGACTGGGTGTGACGCAAAGAAGAGTGGATATCCTATCTTGGGTCTGGAGGTGTTGTTAAGCACAGCGTGTGGATCCTCTTTCCTCCACCACCGTGGTACCGTCGGAGATCCGCCAATCTCCATTGAGGTCTGGGTTGATGCATAATTTGAGGAGAGGGCTTGCGGTTGTGCAGCGAGGATGGATTCGCATGGGGACAGCTAAGAGAGGAGACCTCATGCTGTTGCGGATGCGATGTCGCCTGATCTCCACCAGATGCGAGTGTGGTGCTCTGCCCCTTCCTGCCGTCTGGCTCTCTGCCGTTACTGGTGGAGGCGGAGGTGTGGGTGGATGCGGCTGTCGGCAGAGGTCTGGACTTTGATGGCTCTTTCTCGCCACACTGCACCAGCTGAAGGAGTCCTCATCGGCTTCTCCGTGCCGCAAAAAAAAACCCCAATAAAAACGGGCCTTTTTTTCCCAAAAAACCCCCCCAACTGGGCCCCGGGGGGGTTTATCTCGCCGTGGGCACGCTCCAAAATGGTACCTGCCTGAGAGCAGGGACTGACGTCGGCGTTGGATAGAGGATGGGTCGCAGCAGGCTGCTCGGAGAGAGAGGGTAAGAGCAGAGGGGGCCCCTGGTGCTCCTGCGGTGGTGGACCTCACCTCCAGGAACGCTTGCACCTTGGCCATTGACATAGTTCTCCTCTGTCCGTTCAGCTTAACTCGTGGCCGGATGGCCAGATTTTTTTGAGTGCAGCTTCCCATACCAGGTGGGTGCATGTGCTTCCGAACCAGCCAGGAGCACAATCGATGTGATAGCCCAGATCTCCTTCGCCTACGTCTCTCCAAGCAGCCTGCTTTCCGCTTGGTGTCCCTGTTAACACGCCCGGTGTCCCCTTCCGCCACAGATAGTGTGGTTCCTCTCTCAGCCATCCAGCACCTCATCCTCGTGCGCTTCCTCAATGTAGTACTGCCTCCTCTCGCGCCGTTGTTGCATACGCCTCTGTTCCGCCTTTGCCAGAGACCAGGATCGGCCCTCATCAGGAGAGGGCTTTCAGGTTGTAGGGGCTGCCCTCCACAAACAACAGCAGCAGAGCAGCATTGCATCGATGCACCAGCAGGATCATAGATCAGCATCATCATCAGGCATCATCGCAGCATAATCACCAGCAGGAATCATAATCAGCAGGATGATAATCACCGCAGCAGGCAGCAGCAAGACCAGGAGCACGAGCAGCAGGCAGCAGCACGAGCAGCGACCAGGAGCACGAGCAGGACAAGGAACACGAGCAGGACGAGCAGGACAGGAGCACGAGCAGGACGCAGCAGGAACGAGCAAGTCAGGACACAAAGCAGATACGAGCAGGGACAGCAGGGAGCAGCTAGATACCAGGAGCAGCTTCAGCAGAGTACGCAGCAAGCAGAAGCACGCACTGCCAGGAGCCAGCTTCAGCAGACGTACCGCAGCAGAAGCCCACCACTGCAGGAGCAGCCTACAGCAGAAGCTCCAGCAACAGAAGAGCGAGCCCAAGCCAGCAGAAGCCCACCAGCAGAAGATGATTTGCTCAGGGGACATGGGGCGGGAGGCGGTGTCCTGTCCCCCTGGCCAGGGATGCGGCAGTTTGCTGAGGGCCTTTCGCTTCTTCCCATGGTTGTGGGGTTGCTGGCTGGCAGGAAGGCTGGCAGGAAGGCTTCCAGGGAAAGGCTGGCAGGCACCAAAGGCTGGAAGGGAGCTGGAAGGCAGGACTGGCAGGCAAGGGCTGGAAGGGAGGCTGGAAGGCAGGCAGCCAAGGCTGATGCAGACCAGATGGCTGGCAGGGAGGCTGGAATGGCAGGCTGGCAGCAAGGCCTGGAAGGGAGGCTGCCCAGACGAGCTGGAGGCAGGACTGTGGGAGGAAGGCTCGGAATCGCAGGCTGCCAGCAGGCTGGAAGGGAGGTCTGGAAGGCACGGCTGGCACCAAAGGCTGCAAGACAGGACTGGCTTGCAGGGGATGCTGGGTGAAAGGCAGGCTGGCAGCAGCGCTGGAAGGGGGCTGGAAAGGCAGGCCTGCAGCCAAGGCTGACAGGGAGGCTGCCCAGCGGAGGCTTGGGAAGGGAGAGCTGGAAGGCAGGCTAGGCAGCAAGGCTTGGAAGGGAGGCTGGAAGCAGGCTGGCAGCAAGGCTGACAGGGAGCTGCGTCCAAGGGCTGGAGAGGCAGGCTGGGGGGAGGCTGGAAGGCAGGCTGCCAGCAAGGCTGGAAGGCGAGGCTGGCAGCAAGGCTGGAGTGAGGCTGCCCAGGGATGGCGAGCAGGCTGGGAGGCAGGCTTGAGGCAGCGCTGGCAGCAGAGCTGTGCAGGCAGACATGCAGGCAAGAAGCTCGAGGTATCCAGCAGCAGGTTTTCTTCCAAATGCTAGGCCACGTGCGACTTGCTTCCCTGTATATCCGCGGGCTTCAGGAGCATACCCCCGGATTCGCAATTAACGCGAATACTCCGTTCTGCTTTCCGCTGTGCATCCGTTCTGCATCCGTTGTTTCCGTTCCGCGTCCGCTTTGCTGAGGCCCCCCGGAAGCCTAGCAGATGCGGCATCCGCTGGGCTTCCGTTCCGCATTCGCTTTGCATCCGCCCTGCGTCCTCCCTGCGTCCGTGTTATCCGCTCCAGTTATGCAAATTTTCACCCCTTTTGAGCGCGGATAACAATGGATGTAACATTTTTCTCTTCCGTTGTTTCCTTTTTGCATCCGTTGGGCAGTGTGACAGGGCCTGTAGTCATTTTGTCCTCCTTATTTCTCCTGGCAAGAACAGAGAACAGAGGGAGAGCACCCTGCTCAGCTTCTCTGACTCCATTAGGTTGCCTGCTGCTTCTGGAGCAGCAGGCCAGCCTCAGTGAGTCTTTTCCAAAGGCTTCCAGGTTTGGCTCAGAAGAGCATTTTCATGCATAGTGAGGCTTTGGGGCAGTGAACTCGCATTACTTTAAGCCTCTCATTGCCATGCAACTACTTTTCCCCTGGCGACTGGAAGCTTCTGGGTGTCATGGTCTCATGCAACTTCAGGCACCCATCTACTTTTGCAGATAATTGGTGTTTGAGCCCCCCCNGGTGTTTGAGGCCCCCCCCCCCATTTGCATGCAGATGAAGCTTCCAGTCTCTGTCTGGGGAAAATTGTTTGAGCAATTTATGGGGAGCTTGGAAGTGGAGTGATTTGTTCTGTTTCCAGGTACCGTATTTGCACACAGATGAATCTTCTAGTTTCCATCTGGGGGAAAAGTTTTTGAGTTCCTATGAGTCGCTTCACTTCCAAGTGTCCCATTTGCATGCAGATGAAGCATTCTGTCTCCATCTTGGGGAAAAGTGTTTGAGCGACCATGGGGCACTTAGAAGCAGAGCGATTCTCTATTTCTGAGCACCCTCTAGGCGCTCAAACACTTTTCATCTGGTCAGAGACTGGAAGCTTCTAGTCTTGGTTAACTTCAGGCAGCTGTCCACTTTTGCAGAGAATGGGTGCCTGAAATCCCATGAGATCAGGGCACCTAGAAGCTTCCAGACTCCAAGGGAAAAGTCATTGCATGCCAGCGAGAGGCTTGAAACAACACTTTGCTCACTTTGGTATGCAAACGCTTTTCCACACTGAGCCTGGAAGTCTTTGCAGAAGACTCACTGAGGCTGCCTGCCACTTCTACAGTGGCAGGCAGCCTTGGTGAGTAAAAGAAGCCAAACAGGGCATGCTCTTCCTGGGAACAACCAAAGAAACAAGCTGGAGAAGAAACAGCTGTCTAAATCTTTGAAAGGTAAATGAGTGGCATGTTGCAGGGGGAAGCAATTGCATGAGGTATCTGTGGGTTGGGGGGCCTTGGGTGGTCTGAAGCAGGTGGCCTGTTCCATCTCTAGCCCCCCTCCATGGCCTTCCTCATCCTGAGAATATCTCATGTGCACTTAATGACCTGCACATTCAATTAGCAAATGTGTGGGTGAAAAAAGGGAGTGATCGTTGTTAAGTTATGCGATTTACTCCTATGAAGGCAACTTGATGCCTGTCTCATGGTAAAGAAAGAACATTTCATTTTCCTAGTAATTAGATGCAATTTTAATCCTGCTATATGATGATACTTTTATGATGTGTATGTTTTACATTTTAACTGTTAAATCACCCCAGAGTTATAACTGTATTATGAAAATATTTAAATGACTCACTGCTGAACTATCCAACAATTTCCGAGAAAACAAAAAGTATATTTCTGTGTCATTCTATTATGGAACTACAGCCAGACCTTTTCAATGCAGATTTGTATTTTATATACTACTGTCTACTTCCCATTATTATAATTCCAATAAATATTTAAACAATATTGTAAAGATATTACTTATAAGTACTTACAATATTCTATTTTGAATATCTGCCTTCTACATTTAGAAAGGAATGGCTTTAAAGTAGGCTTTGGAAAAGACTCAGTGATACTTAGCATAAGCGATTTCAGATTATTTACATATCGGTAAATGCTACAGGTAGTATAACGTTTTCTCCAATAGACAGGTGATTTGATTGAATTCATGTTTTAACTTAGTGTCAGCATGCCATTTATTACTAGGTTCTGCAATTATTTGATATAGTAAGAAGAAGCCACCCTATAGTCACCAGGTTGAACTGTAGCCAAGTTATTTGTCAGATTTAAATTTCTGTTCTTGAGAGGATAGTTTCTAATTTCAGTTCTGCATTAGGAAACCACCTGGATATTTGAAAGAAATCTCTTAAAATACAGTTGGTACTTTTTCATAGGTAGCAAAATTGTTCTTCAAACAAAAATTGAGCATTTGTGTTTATGGCAAATTGTTTGACTGCATCAGAAGTTTAGTTCCTTCCCCATTTTCTATGAAATCTTGGAACTGCTGTTTTCTGCCATGTTTGATTCAGAATTCTAATTTAATTGTACTTTAACTATCCTTCTCAATTGTGGCACAAATTGCTTTAAGGTATTCACAAGTAACTAACACTGGCTTCTCATTAAGGGGACAAGGAGATAAAATGGATTCTACTAGAAACATGCTCTACATCACGGGTGTCAAACTTGATTGCACCATGTGACATATCATTACATATCTCAATGTTTTTTGCCTTTGCGGAGCTGGGGTGTGTATGGTCTGCTCGTGACATATCTAGCCACAGGCTGCCAGTTTGACATCCTTGCTCTACATGCTTTCCTAATTCTAGGGAGCTTGCCTGTTAAACTTAATTTAGTTACTGTAGGAGGTGAGCTCAGAAAACCACATTTGAATACCAGATGGAATGCAATTGTTATTCATTCATTCATGCATTCAGTCATTCATTCATTCTTAATTTTTTAGTCAACTTGTTTTCATTCATGCCTACTTTCTCTCCATCTAATGTTCTTATGCTTTAGTCACACTAGTAAGCCATAGCTTACAGTATTTACTTTTGTTTTCTTAACAACTGTTTAGTTACAAGCTGCACATATAAAATCAGACTTATGATAACCTAATGCAACAATTTGTGGGCTGAGACAACAATTTTCACTTAGTCCAGATCTGTACATTATAATAATTTTAACTCCGTTTTGGAAGAAGGATTTTGAGATTACAATGTTCTGACCTCTGGAATGCTATCTTCAGATACCAGTTGTCAGATCTGTGTATCTGTCATTTCTTCAATGGAAGAAGAAAAGGGGGGGGGAGACTGATAAAGATATCCTTCTTGATGTAACCTGAACATATTTAATCTTATATCGAATTTGTATAACCTACACATGATACAATGGAGAGATGAAACCCAGATGGCCAGAACCTATCACCTCTGAGAGAGAATCAGGAGATGAAGAGATCATAAAAATTCCACAGTGAGATGTGTCCTGAGAAACTCTGAAAAAGTTTGTTCTAAAAAGGGGATGGGGGGGAATTAACATATTGGCTCTTTGTTTTACTAAATACACATCAGGATAAGGGGAGGGGTTTTAAACTCCCTTATCTATCTCTGTGTGCCTGAGAGACCTTAGACGCTGCTTTAGACCCTTTACATGAATTGTCTCATCTCAGTAAAGGGTTCCTTTTGATACGTTTTCAGAAGTTCATTCTTGTTGATTGAATGGGAAAAGTTCTGTAGCCTGACATTAATGTTCTGCTACAGCTTTAATTATCAGTAGCAATTTGGCTGCTGTTTTCTGGACCCCGTTTTTCAAGTCTTTCCAGCCGTTCAGTCTGCTGATCATAGTTTGGAATATCTTCAGTTTAGTGATTCAATCTGGCATTGCATCTTTAATCATTTTGTTTGCAAATGAATGGGTTGAAATAAACCAATCTTATGTCTTTAATAAACAGAAACTGAATATGTTTGTATTTTGTCTTTTAATAATTGCAGTATTCTCTTTATTGGATTTACACTCCATTTGATTTGTACACATCCCGATTATTTACGTGAATCAGTAATGATGCCAAGACGAATCATTTGATAGCTCAATGAAAAAAAGTCACTACAAGGAGCATTATTTGGCTTCACCTGGTTAATTAGCTGTTTGATCTTGCTTTCATAGAAACTGTGGACCAACCTCTTAATTGGCCTTACTTTAGAAAAGAAATGCATTTTTATTTTGCGAGGCATGAATGTGTGAATTCTACATCCTTTGCAGCATTTATTTGGGTGTCCTGATAAAGATACTGAAATAATAGATTCAGTGAGCCATTGCCACATTAATGTACATTGCTTCTTTTTTCCCCATTTTTGCACATTCTTTTGGTTTTAGTTGATAAATTAACTGAATTAAAGGTGGGATTTATTTATTAAAATTATATGCTGTAAGCATTAAAGATTTAAAGGTTTCCCCTCTCCAATTGTGACTGACTCAAAGGGATGGTGCTCATCTCTGATTCGCAGCTGAGGGAACCCATGTTGTCCAAGAGATACTTTCATCATCATATGGCCAGCATAAAAATACAGACTGCAGTAACCTTCCCACTGAAGCGGTATCTATTTATCTACTGACATTTGCATGCTTTTGAACTGCTAGGTTGGCAGGAACTAACATACAAAGCATTAAATGTTAAAATGAAGAAAGACTAAAAAAGTTAAAAACCAGAATGTGATGGGGTGGAATGGGTATTTTCTTCCTGTTCCACTAACCAACCTCTAGCATGGGACACCAGGTCTTAACAGTTACCAAAGGGACATGAGGTTCCAGAGGCAGGATTGTACCTCGAGGAGTATGATGTTCCACAGGGTAGGAGCCATTCCAGAAAAGGCCTCTTTTTCGAACCCTCCAAGCCAAAATTCCTTGACTGATAGGTCTACAGCATGTTCCTTTTTGCCAGAACAAGTGAAGTGGGCCAATCCCATTGGGATGAGATGATTCCTCAGGTAACCGGGACTCATGCCATAAAAGGTTTTAAAGGTCTTAACCAATATGTTGAATTGGACTAGGAAGCAAAATGGCAAACAGTAAAGCTCCTGCAACAGTGGTGTTACATGGGCCACCCCAGGGGCCTCGAAGACTGTTCACACGACTGCATTTGGCATCATCAGCTCCTGAATATTTTTCAAGGGTGGCCCCAGGTAGAGCATATTGCAGTAATATACAGGATGATTCGGTATGAGTGCAGGGATTCATGATCCAGGAAAGGGTGCAACTGGCACATAATATATTATGCAAAGGCCCTCCTTGCTACCACTGTTACTTGATCTTCAAGTAGGAGTCATGCATTTAGGTGATCCCCAAGTTTCAAGTCTAACCCACGCACCCATAGCCATCTGGTCTTATCAAAGATTCTTTTGCAGCTATTAATGATGTCAGTAATTTTTTTTTTTACAACCAGCCATCATGATAAAATCTGCTTCTCTCAGGTGATCATTTCATTTTACCCTCTTGGACCCTGCTCAACTGGTATCTTATTAGATATTCCTTTTGGCTACAATATAGGTGACAGTATCAAATTGTCTGACAATGTTTAGTTTCAGCATATATGAAGTTATATGGCACAATAGCAAAAAATAATATATGTTTGAGAATTGAGCCTTGAATAATAGATAAATTGATATGAGTGATTACTTTGGATTACCCCCATTCTGGATGGAGAGGGGCCTATCAGGGTTCATCAGGCTACAATGAGAGTCTTATTTCTGTTTTACATTCATATGTTACTACAATATTAGTGGTTTTTTGCTCCAAGATGCTGACTTTGGCCATTCATCAGGATACTTCCCTTGATATGCTCTTTGCGTTGCCTCATTATTGTCTTTCACTTCAACATCCTTTCACTTCAACATCCTTTACTTATCCAAGGTTGGAATATAGTATCTTCGAATATTCTGGAGATACAAATTCAATAAATTTCAAATTGTTTATAGACACAGGTGAATTTGTAATTGTTCAGTTCTGCTCAAAAGCTAATTGCAAGTATTTTATATAAGTTTGCATCAGGGAGCTGAAAAAATAATTATATTTCAGTTTAAGATTGCTGTTATCTCTTATCAGTTTAAATATGTCCCCAATAAATAATGGTTTTTAGTTGTTCTATTGAGTTTTTGTGATTTGTATGCCAGGACCTTGTCATTATCTTTTCTGCTTAAGATATATTGTTGTCCCTCTCACTTTCTTTGCATCCTCAGCTTTTAGGAAATGTCACTACTAAATTCAGAAACTCTATTTGGGAGAAATTATATCCATCTTTACAAAGTTCACTGGTATTTTTTAATGCCTGCGTGAAAGAGAGTTAAATTCTTCCAGTTAAGGCCATACAGTTATCAACGTAATTTTAAAATAAACTTTTTTTTAATGTCAGGTAACCTTGTAACTTGTGGGTCTGATGTTTTGTCTATTCTCTTATTAAAAGCAAAATTTGTCATGGAGTTTTCTGATCAGTACTACGACAACAACTTTCTTCCCAAATCCCGAGTGGAATTAGCTAATTATAATACATTGTTATTTGTATGAACTGTCCTGGGGACCAATTTCCAACCTTAATTAAAAATGCTTGCCCTTATCTATAAAACTTACAACATTTTTAAAGGCTGATTGAGGGACTGTTGCTTCCTTTATGAATTTGCTTACAATTTAAAGTATTAAATCTGTATTAAAATTATTTTAAAGCTAAATTCATCATTAAAAAAAGAAATAAATTGCCAGGAACATAGATCAGGACTTCTCCATGTCAATGCTAACTGCAACTCTCCATAGCCATTTTCTTTGTTTACTTTTTGGTGGAGTTTTAAAAACATTGCATTCTGCTTAACTAGCTCATTGATCCTTTCAAGATTTTCTCCTGCTTTTTATTTTGGTGGCTGACATATCTGAAGTTTGTTAGATTAGCTCTATGTTCAGCTGCATTCTCAGCTCACTCATTTTGGAGATAAAATAAAGGAAAATCTAAACCATCTTGAGCTCTTGGGATAATTGTGAGCTATAAATCTAATAATAGTTTTAATTGAGCTGCTTGCTTGGGCTTTACCAAAGTTGTTATGTAAATAGATCTGCAAAATTTGACATGAAAAGCAGCTCTTTGCTTTTTATAGCTGAGTGAGTCAAAAGGAGAGAATTGCCTGCTTGCTTGTGAGAGAGAAGGTGAGCTCTATTGCCATATAATTTTCACTTCCGAGTCTTAATTGCTGATTTGAACTTGACTTAAAAATTAATCTGGAGAACTGGAACAAAGAAGTGGAGGAACATAATATTTAAATGTTTATTTCTATTTTTCTCCTCTTTCCTTTTTTTCCTCTGATCAGAAGGTGTTCTGTCTCCTTTTCAAAATAATTGTGTTGCAGATATCAAACACTTAGTTTACAATTTGTAATTTGTTGTCAACTAAAAGTATTATGAATGATAAATGACTCATTTCCCCCAGTTTTGGAGGAATTCATGTTGAAGTAGATGTAATCTTTTTAAAAGGAAATGTTATTACATAGCAACTCATAGCAACTTGGGTAAACAATAAAATATCTGTCATGCTCCTGGTGGAGACTGACTCTGAGCAGTCAGAGGAGGACCCAGGCCCATCCCTTATCCATCCTAGGGTACGTAGGGAGGAGAGGATCAGGGTAAAATGTGGTCTACTTGGGAGGAGAGAATCAGGGTAAAATGTCTACTCAGGAGGAGAGGGCCATGATCATCTTCCTGGGTTGCAGGTGTGAGATTTGTATAAGAGTTTGGACCTGCCTGCTAACAGACGCTGGAGACAATTTAGTGTTTTATTCCTAAAGAAGGCTTATCTTGGGTGGCGTTCTTCCAATGGACTCTACCTGGTTATCTTCCTGAAGTTGGTAATTATTTATCCTGGTCTGTCATGGAACTTTATTCAGTGTGGTTTGTTTTTGGTTTTTGCTTCATTATCGGCTCTTTGAATTTGAACTGTTTCTTTCCTTTGAAATGTTATTTTGAAATAGTTTACTCCTCCACTGTGAACAATTAAACATTGAAGCCAAGTTGAAGGCATTAAAGGACTTTTAGTTACGTTTTGGGTTTTGTTATATTTCTGATATACTCTGGATCATCACAATATGTTGCATCTGCACATGGGATTAGACTTCAAATCTAATCTCATTTTATACTGCTATAGCATGAAAGGAAATGCAAATGTAACATCCTAATTTAATATGATTCCTATTTAATTTATGGTGCAGAACACCTTTGTTTACCTGAAAAAAAGACCTAGCATGTTTTTATGTGTGTGCCTGGTATAAGTCCTACCTCCAAAATAAGCCCTACTTAAGAGTCACCCACCCATTCTGTCTGGTTGCTCTTGGTGCTGCGGCCGTGAGGCAAGATGGGGTGGTTGTGGAGCGCCCTGCCCTCAGAGCCACCACAGCCAGACCATCCATGCCCCAACACCTGCCTTGCAGTGGCAGCAATGGCATCCATGTGTAGTAGGAGACCATGTGGCTGCTGGCCCACTTGTGCTTGTTTGTAGACGCAACTGAGTAAGAGGTCAAGTGGTATGTTGGTACCATGAGACGAGGCAGATGTTAGAGCATGGATGGCCTGGCTGTGGAGGACCCTGAGGTAAGCCGATCCAGGGCGTGTGGAGCAGCTCCACCCTCTGCCTCGCCTCGTGGCTGCGGCACCACTGCTCCATTGCGGCCACGAGCAAGCAGAGGTAGGCTGGCGGCTACGGGGGGTTCTGCTGTACAGGGCTGCTGGAGTCACTGTTGCTGCGAGGCAAGGCAAGTGTCAGGCTGTTCATGGCCTGGCTGTGGGGGGGCCTGAGGTAAGCCAGTGTGGGGCACATGGGGCAGCTCCATCCCCTCTACCTTGAGGTACTAGCATGCTGCGCAGCCTCCTGTCCCAGCATGAGCAAGCAGAAGAAGTGGGCCTCCTGTACATGGAAAAAAATAAGACAGCCCCCGAAAATAATATCTTCTTTGAAAATCTCCAGCCACTCTGGGAGGCAAGAATTAATTGTTCTCACTGTGGGGAAATTTCTCCTTAGTTCCAGATTGGATCTCTCTTTAACAAGCTTCCATCTATTGCTTCTTGTCCTGCCTTCAGCTGCTTTGGAGAATAAGTCAACCCCCTCTTCTCTATGACAGCTTCTCAAGTACTGGAAGACAGTTATGTCATCCCTAATCCTTCTCTTCATTGGCTAGATGTACCTAGTTCCCTTAACAGTTCCATTAACTTTATCCTCCAAACCCCTTATCACCTTTATTGTTCTTTTCTTCATGCTTTCTAGGGTCTCAGTATCTTTTTTGTATTGCAGCAATCAGAATGGATGTAATATTCCAAATGTGGCTCCACTAGTACAGTATAAAGCTGTACTACCACTTCCTGTGATCTTGACACCATCCCTCTGTTGATGCAGCCTAGGGCTGCATTGTTTTTTTGGGAGCTGCAGCACACTGCTGGATCATACTTAGGTGGTGGTCCACTAGGACATCTAGATCCCTCTCACAGGACTATGGTTGGGGCAGGTACCATCTATTCTATATCTGTGCATGTGGTTTTTCTTGCCTAAGTGAAGGATTTACTTTTTTCACCACTGAATTGCATTTTGTTCAAGAGGGCCTCATGCTCAAATCTGTCAAGATCTTTCTGAATCATGAGTTTGTTTTCCAAAGTGTTGGCAATTCTCCAACAGTGTTGTCTGCAAATTTGATTCTTTTTTCCTTTTATCCTCTCATCTAGAACATTTATGAAGATGTCAAAGAGCAACTGGGCCAAAACAGAATCTTGAGGTACCCCGCTGCATACTTCTCTACATATAAACATAGTTCCATTGAGGACTACGTACTGAGCATGGTTGGTCAGCTAACTGCAATTCCATTTTGTGGTGATATTGTCTGTCACACATTTTTCTATCTGACCAAGAATTAGGCTGTCTTCTCACTTAGTCTTCTTTGTGAAATGCCTTACTGAAGTCCAAGTATACTACAGCTACAACATTTCCCCGATCCACTAATTTAATCACTTTATTAAAGAAAGCAATACAATTTGTCTGGCATGCTCTATTTTTAACAAACTCATGCTGTCTTTCTAGTGACTGCCCAGTTCATTTCTAGGTGCTCACAAATCTGATGCTTGATTATCTTTTCCAGGATATTCCCAGGTATTGATATCAAACTGATCAGTGTGTAGTTTCCTGGATCCACATTTTCATCTCCTTGAATATTGGAATTATATCAGTTCTTTTCCAGTTCTCTAGCAGTCCCCCTTGCTCCAAGAGCTCTGAAATTTTTCATTCAGTGGTTCTGAGATTACATCTACCAGCTCCTTCCTGAACTGAAGTGGATAGGTGTTCTTTTACCAATGTCTTGCCCAGTTTGATCTGCATTCCTATTCTGTCTACCACAATGCTACTTTTGGTAGGTTGGGGTATTTTTTCTTTTCCATGAAGACAGATGTAAAGAAGGAATTAACCAATTCTGCTTTACTTGCTACCTGTCACCTTCTTGCTGTCTTTTCCCATTAGTGAACTAATCATTTCTTAGATTTTCTCCTTGCTCCTTACATATTAAAATAAACTTTTAAAAATTTAATAAATAGTAATGAATAATAATAGAAATAGGATGATGGTGACAAAAGAAAGTAAAGGTACTACCAATAGTAATAGGCACCTTGGATGCAATCCCAAAACAATTGGAGCACCATTTGGATATCACCAGCAATGACAAATTTACTATCAGTCAGTTGCAAAAGACAGCTTTACCTGGAGCACATTACATCCTGGTGTTATACTATAATACCATCAGACATCCACATCAACATCTGTCTATTCCAGCTCCTTAGGAAGGTCTTGATAGGTGGAAAAAATGCCAAATCCAGTCTGAACATTTGACTGACCATGTGACAAACCATAATAATAAACAAACAAACTTCATCTAGAGGACTTAAGATGTTAAATGTTCTGCAGATTCATCATTTGGTTTGATGACTAATATGTGTGTAGCAATGACATAAGTTTTTCCTGAATATCAAACCTACAACCTTATTTTCTACATTAGACATCCATAGTATGTATATAACAATGTCTGGTTTTTTTGGGATTCTTTTCTGGCCAACAACTAGCATTTTAGTAGAATGACAAAAATCAAACATTCCTTTTAATTTTAATTAGTTTTTTAATTTTAATGTAGTCATTGTAATGTCAGAGGCAAGCAACTTTTTTCAATTTTAAATATTATTTGTTTCTTTAGCAGTATATTAACAATTCTATAGCCCACAAATCTTTGTAGTTCCATTTGCAGCTTTTTTTTTTCAATTAGAGTACGTTATTTAAGTGGTGGTATCTCAAATATAACTCCTAAATAGGCTAATTCATAAAAACAATTCAAATTCAAATTCAAATATGGGGCATTGCTAAATGAAAATATATGAGCTGATAACCATTTTGAAAGGTGACTAAATAAGCATCTTGAAATTAAATGACTTTTTTAAAAAAACGTATGAATATATAGATTGATTCAATAGCTGCCTCCTAATTAGAAAATTCCATTTTTTATATATTGCACTATATACTCATTTATATTATATTTATATGACTGTTACTCTCTTGCTTAAACATTTTATAGCTGGAATCAGTGTGCCAGACTCATAGATTTAGTTAGCCCAAAGCTGCTGATGTTTCCCAGGTATTCAGCATGGCACAGTTAAGAGTATTGATTATAAAATAAAGGCTGAAGCCTTATCAAGTAGATGATTGCCTTTATAACAGACAAAGTTGTAGACCCTTCTTTTTAAGCTTTCATACTTTATTTAAGTACCTTGTCCTGCTCTTATTATGGTTTAATAGAAAAATCTATGTTTGGTGTCATGCCAAATGCCAGTGGCAGTTATTTATTGACATTTTCAGCATTCTTGTCTCTCGAAAGTCTAGCTCATATCATATTTCCCATGGCTTTAAGGTTTTAAAGTCACGCTGATGAATTTTGGAGGATCAAATTTGGCTGCTAGTGGACCCTCTCTGAATCATCTTAGCATGCACATGCATGCACAGATGACACTCATATTCAGATTACAATTAAACTATATAATTTCAGGGTTGAACTATGCAGTCAAAGCTTGGAGAGCACACTAAGGACTCCACAGTCTTCTAGGTAATTTGCACAACCTGAAGTTCCTTAATGTTTGCACAGAGAAATCTCTGGTTACTATTACATTTTTATTATTTATACTCGTGGTCAAGAGATCTTGGCAAAATTCCAAAAAGGCCAAAGAACACCAGTTGAGCATAGATTAATGCATGCAAAAAGTTAATCTTATGGACTTTGCTATGAAGCTAAACAATGAACATATAAGAACCTTATAATAAAGTAAAAATGACTGCTAATTATAGATACATGCTTATTATTTATATCAGGAATACATCACAAAATGTATTATTGACAATTGGGTTTGAGATACAATTCCATTGTTCAGATTTATTTGAGAGACAAATAACTAAGGAAATAAAATTGCATATTTCTTAAATTATAATTCCTAATCAATGCTAGATTAGAAGGGCCACAGTGATTACATGCAGCAGGGGACAAATCTAGTGGTTAAGGACCAGGTTAGAAATCAGGAGACTGTGAGTTCTAGTCTTACTAGAGGCCTAAAAATTGGCTGGGTGACTTTGGTCCAGTTTCTCACTTCACAGGGTTGTGGAAAAGAGGAGGAAAGTGTATTAGGTATGTTTGCCACCATTAGTTATTTATAAAAAAAAAGTCAGGATTAAAAAATCTAAAATCTATATATGGTCTATCTATACAGAAATTACAATCCATAAACTGTGTGGCCCATTGTCAGTTTAATACTAAAAGGGAAAGGAATAAGCTATGTAAAGGGTTTGCCGCATATGTTATATAACATAACTATGGTGGATTAGACATGTGTTTCGAACGAATCCCCAGTGCTGCTGTGCAGAATCTAGCCACCTGCCAACTGTGGTAGATTGAATTTTGGTTTGGTGAAAAACTATTCTTTACGGAGTGTATCAGTTATAAATTCCTAAAGATCTATCTGTCAATTAATTGGTGAAACTCATTTATTACAGTAAATGTTTATCTGGATTAATTTTTTCTTAGACTAAAATCCGAAATTTGATGTAAAGGACTAATACTAAGGATGTATGGATTCTGATTTGTATTGCCATTTAGTATATTACGCAATGTGGCAAAGTCTTTTATCTTTTGGGTCTAAAGTCTGTATTTTTTGTGTCACATGGATTGTAGGATGTGCTGTACATTGAAATTTTGAAACACAAATGGTAATTGAAAAGTTAAAATGTCACAATACCATCATTTTTTTAAATTGTTGATCCTGTTGGAAATTTTTGAAGTAAATTTGAAAATGGAAAAAGAAAATGTTAACTATACCTTAATATTTTGTGATTCTTAGAAAACAAGGATGAAGACAAAGCAACTGTAGGAGAGCTAAGAGGACCAGAACATTCATGTAATCAAAACATACAAGCAGATATGCAAGACCAGCCCATATGGGATAATTGCAGTGATGGTAATCTCATTAGAAGTAAGTGTTTACAAAATAGCAAAGCTACTGTTCCTTTTTTTTGGGAGGGGGGGGGAAGGAGGCAGTTTTCAGTGTGAACTGCCTGCAGGCTGTTAATGTACTACAGTTTCTTCCCAAGAATTATTTTTGTAAATCTTATGTATCAAAGAAGAGAAACTGTGTCACAAATAAGTTGTATTGGTGATTTTGGTTAGCTTCATATGTTGTATTGAATATATAAATCGTTTATAAAAAATAATGACTAAATTCACATAGTGTTCTACCCTAATCAAACAAACCACATTGTAATTTAGATTGGTAGATAGATTCATATAATATCTCAATTGCTCTTTTTTTATAATTATAGCAATATGTGTTATGTAATTCCGGTTATTTTCTGAGATGACATATCTTGTTAAACTGCAACAGGATTTATTTGTTCGTGGTTTAGAGCAATGTGTAAACCTATCATTGTTTATAAACCAGGTTCATTATTTTTGCATTTGGATGATCCATTCTGTTACGTATATTTGGCAATAAAACATAGCTAAAACAAACTATGTCTTAGGTATAGCCTCATTGATTGGTATATGGTTGTGCAGGAGCATTATAGGATAACTAGAATATATTTCAAGAAAGATATATCATGTTATCATTTAAATTTCAAATAAGAAGCTGAACAAACCCAATAGCAACAATACTATTGTGGCAATTGAAGAATTTTAAATAATTTCTTTGGAATTTCGTTAAAGGATTGTAACATCTACAGTAACAATGTTTTGATATGTAGGTTCTACAGTAGATAGAATAGACCACAATAGAATAAAAACTTTATTGTCATTTTAAATGTATATTAATCAGCAGACATTAAAAGGAAACTTTGTTGCATTCAAAGGAAATTTTATTGCATTCAGCTCTCAAAAGATAACCATTATGCATATTCCCATATACACACACATATATGACACAGAGAAACATCACAGTCTAGTTCAATCGTATACATATGCATGTGAGTACAAAACGGATGGCATAAGGAACAAAGCTGTTACAGAATCTGGTAGTCCTGCTATAGATACTTTGAAACTCCTCCCAGAGGGGAGCAACAGAAGCAGACCATGAAGTGGGTATATGGGGTTTCTAATAATACTCTGAGCTCTAAACACATAGCCCTTATAAGCAATATCCTGAATAACAGGAAGCGAGCTTCCCATAATCTTCTCTTTTTACCACTCTCTTTTTGGACCTTCTGTCTGATGCGCTGCTATCATCAAACCAAGCAGTGATGCAGTTTGTTAACAAGCTCCCGATCGTGCCTTTGTAAAAAGTGGCTAGAACAGAACAAGAAAGATGGGCATTCCTCATCCGATGCAGAAAATGCAAACATTGGTTTGCATGCTTCACTGAAGATAAAGTATGAAGAGACCAAGTCAGACTGTTAATTATCTGCATCCCCAGATACTTTATACTGTTGACCACCTCCACAACTGCAGCCTTGATCCAAAGTGGTGTATGACTATGTCAGTTCTTTCTAAAATAAACAAGGATTTCCTTTGTTTTGTTAACATTCAAAACCAGGTTATTTTTATTCCACCAGTCCACCAAAGCCTTCAACTCCTCCCTATAAGAATCTTCATTATCATCCCACATAAGACCCACCACTACAGTATGATTCATAACAGATTTAGCGTAGCAGTCATGGATCATCAAGGTGAACAGGAAAAGAATAGAATAGAATAGAATAGAATAGAATAGAATTCTTTATTGGCCAAATGTGATTGGATATACAAGGAATTTGTCTTTGGTAAATAATGGGGAGTCACAGACCTATGGGGAATGAGTACTCAATCAAGTATCCAGTTACAAAAAGGAAGTATTAAAGTCTAATATACACAGTTTGTTCACCAAATGCTGAGGAATAATTGTGTTGAATGCTGAACTAAAATCAACAAATAGCATTCGCACGTGAGTATTCTTTTCCTTCAGGTATGCCAAATTAAAATGAAACACACAAGAAAGTGTTTTGATATGTAGGCTTTACAGTAGATCATGTGCGTAAACAGAACATGAGAAGAACTTATTTGTTCCAAGAATCTGGCTAATATGACACCTCTTATATAAGAGAAGGGTCTTTCATCTATTCTGATTAGGGTTAAGAGAAGGGTCTTTCATCATTCAGTTCTTATTAGGGTTTCATTAATTTACAAAACAATATTTTTGTTGTGAGTAACAAGTGCAGAAGTATTTCATCAAGATAAAGTTTTCGTTCTTGTGAAATGCTGAGACAAATCAAAATTCACAGAATATGTCAAATGATATGTATTATAATTCATGTTAGGTTTACAGAATAATGTAAATGTGTACATCACATTATTTCATGTATTGTACTATTTCATATATGAATCCAGCTTGAATGTAAGTCGATACTATCAAGTAAGTAGTATTCTTGAAAAAGTCAAGCAAAGATGGTCTTGATTAATATGTGAATTGAAAATTATGAGAAACACTCAGGAGCATAGCTATCTGTAGCTATACCAGAAAGTCCAAAAACAAAACAAAACCATTGTTGGAGAAGATAATAGCAAACTAGTTTCAGTTTGTTGCCAAAAACAGTATATGGAAAAAGTGGTGAAAACAGCATTAAAGAAAAATGTCAGTACTTTAAATTTCTGATCCGTTAACAAAGCATGGGTAGGAATAGAACAGTTCTTTTAATCTTGCTTTTGTTTATTGATACAGTCATAACTGAATATTTCTTTCTCCTGAATGGATTGTTTATCCATCTACATAGTTCTAACTATTGCTTTTTTGTTATAAGATCTTTTAAATTTTATGCTGTAATTATTTTCAGATGTTTCTTTCTTATTTTTATATTATACAGTAAGATAATAAGCCAAGGACCAATCTTACTGGCAAATATCCATGAATGTTATTATCATAGTTTTCAAGGATGTAACTTTATTTGTTAAAATTGGGATGCTTTGGGGGGAGGGGTTGTTGGAGGTAAACTACTGTCATTTCCTCAGTACCTTTATTTATTTATTTTGTCAAGTGATTATAAGGTAGCAGGTATAAGTATAAACATAATTATGAATCCATGAAATGGATACATATCAGAAAAATAAAAAGAAACAATAAGACAGAGATGGTAGGCACATTGGTGTGCCTATGCAAGCCCCCTACACGACCTCTTAGGAAAGGGGTGAGGTCAACAGTAGACAGTCTAAGGTTAAAGTTTTTGGGGTTTGGGGAAGAAACCACGAAGAGTGAGGTAGAGTATTCCAGATCATTGACCACTCTGTTGCTGAAGGTCGTATTTCCCTGCAAGCAGGTTGGTGTGGTTTACCCTTGAGTTTCTATGTATTGTGGTTTGTATTGCTCTATAAGGCTGAAAGCTAGAAGTCATTCATTGACAGGTAGGACAATTGCATTGTATAATTTTAATGTACTATACTTAGATCAAACCGAAGGCAGTGTAGTTTCTAGGTTTTCTAGGTCGAGAATTATCGAGTCTGATTTTGCAAATACAGGTATTGTGGCAAAGAGTAGAGGAGTGGAAAAACTCTTCTGTGAAATATTTCTGGAATTTTTCTCAACTGTGTTAATATCAGATACGTAATGCCACAGGTTCGCAGACTGATGAGCTGTTTCAGTATTGTTCTAGCAAATGTTTTGTATGCTCCAGTTAGTAGGTGATATACCAAGAGAAAAAGCTACGGAAGGGATTAGGTTAACAACTCTAATGCCTTTTTGGTTATGTAATTACAAGTGGGCTCTAGTACTTAATTAGAAGATTAATACTCCAAAGGTGCCTTGACAGAGGTTTGGATCATCACAAGGTCTTAATTATTCAGGCTATGTATTTTTATTTTTCGTGCTTTTTTTTGCCATAGTAAGACAGAAGCATTTATTTGTTGGAGATTTGAAGTTGCCATTTGTTTGACCATTCTGAGACATTGTTGTTAAGGTCTTTTTGAAGGGTAGCAGTATTGTCTGTGGTGTTGGAACAGGCCGGTCCCCCACTGGCCGAGTTGGAAATAAACGCAAACGTATGCACTAAAGGAACACAGCCGGACGAGCATAATTTTGGGAGGTGGCTCCAAATCCATTTTCAATACCGCTCCAAAAAATTGGCGAAAATTGTGCATAAATAGAACGGAAAAGAATGACGTGGGTAGTATGTTAGCGGGAATGTTTAAATAGATGTTTCATCGGAAGCCTAGCGGAGTGAAGCGGATGGATAGCGGATGACGAACCTCCGATAGCGGGTCGGGCGGATGAAATTTCGAAGCGGACGCAATAGCAGAAGGGTTGCAGGATGCATAGCGGATGAGAGGCGGATGCATTAACGGAGCCTGATAGGGAAACAAAGGGGGAAGATAGTTGCTGTTTCGGATGTATATCCACGCTATATCAGTTGAAGGCCGTTCAGTGTGCATTAGGCGGTGGGTGTGTAAGAATTGCGGTCCGCGGTTCGCGCAGATATAAATAAGAATGTAAGCATACGCGAGGGGCCAGAATGTCGGGTAGTTCTGATTTTTAAGAATAGTCTCAGAGACTGAGTGTTTCTTGTTTAAATAAAAGTTATCTTTGCTTAAGACACTTAATAAAGTTTACTTGTTCATTTTTGTTAGCGAGAAAGTATTGGCGTAACTTTGAAAAAAATGGTGTGGGATAGGTAAGGATAGGTTGTGAGGATTAGATACCTCCCAGTGCAACCCATGTATGTGGGACTAGTATCATTGGGGTCCACCAGCCGAGCATGCCGACAACATATGGACGCTTTATTATCAAATAACGGAATTTTATTCATGTGATCAACTACATGTCAACACTAAAATAACTGACTTTAATTAATTGTGCGCATTGTCATTATAAGGGACCATTCAATAATATCATGCGCACACAAATCTCAATCGTGTTATAGAGCAAATGTCTCAAGGAAGCATCTCCATGAAATAATGCGAGTATTGCTGCATATATCATCCTGTCTTTGCCACTCATTGGAGAGATACAATGGCTGCATCAGCTGGAGAGTTGCTCACCAGTTGTCTCGAAGGTAGGATTCTGAGCTATATGCTTGTCTCCACTTCTCCATCATCGCGCTAACAAGATTATTTCATCTCTGTTGGGAGCTCTGAGAGTTCACTCACAAGTGTGCCTTATCAGGTGTGCGTCCCTTTGCCCATCTCATTCGCCGCGCACGAGCCTACCAATACAGTATTATATATAGGTCCGACCAGATTTCTGTTATCTGAGCTCAGACATGCGAATAGCACGGAGATATATGCCGAATCATCCGTAGGGATGATGAGTTTGCAGTAGTATATGCCAGACAAGCTATCCCATCAGGTCTCCCATAGGATCACTTGTGCTCCACATGCTGCACATTGTGGTGAGAATGATGAGCAGACATGCCTGTATTAGGTGCAAGGATGACCGTAAATAGGCAGTTGCATCTATATGCAAGCAGAATCCAGTTAAAGGTGGCCACCCACCCCTCGTACGTTGCCCCTGAGAGCGACAAAAACAGGCGTATTTATTTTAAAGGCACCTTCTGCTCTTTCACGGGGGGTGATGGCTATTTTTGAGAGACACATGCAACCAGCTTAATGGAAGGTTAGTGGTCTCTAGAGAGGGAGAATGGTCGACTCACTCCAAACTGGAAGTCCACGATGAAAGTAACGGTGCCACCATCATATTGCGTTGGCGTTGGGGTCAAGGGGGTGTTACTGTGATCCTCCGGAAGCAACGAATGGATGCGTTGCATTCAGCCCTTCGAGTCCGACGTGAAGCGCCTCAAGTTGGTTATCCTACACCTGGTCCAATTCTCGCTGAGTGATGATCCCTCGTTTGCCTGACAGCATTCGATGTAACAATGGTAACTGTGTAGTCTAGGCACTCAAAGCCAGGGTCAATAGAGGGATGATACTGAAGAAACCCTTGAGTTGTAATAAGTGGGACCTGATTGGCTGGAGCTTGCAGGCCACGTGCTTTGCCATTTATGGCTCAACGATGTGGAGAAAGTTCCACCTGCTGATACCACTCTTGCTGCAGAGTGTTTTTCTCCAGCTCTTGTTCAGTGGTGGGGCACCTGAGGGAGCTCCTCACGTATTCTTCAATGATGGCCGCTACCACTTCTCTGACCACTTTGCTGTCTGTTGTGTGGCACCTCTATGCATACTGCATGTTTCTGTATGTAGTTTCCAGAAGGCCAGGTGGCGGCAGAGTCCAGTGCCAACCTTCAGTCCAGGATCCAGGTTGGGACAGAATTGGTAGCTAGCTTGGTCAACTGTGGGTCTCAGGACGCTGACTAAGTTCGTTCAAACATGGGGCTTGTGGCCATCCTCATGAAAGTGCTGGATGCATCGAGGGTCTTCATTCCTCAGCTCCCCATCAAACTGGTTCAATAACAGTCAAACTCCATTCTTCTCACGAATCCATCCTCGGACACCACACAGCTCTTGGACGTGTCCTTCCTTCTCCTCTCTGTGTAAAACTTGAATTCAGTCTCTAACAGGTTTTGGTTCTGGATGATGAATGAGCGCAGCTATCATATGGACTGTTTCATCATCCACGGTGAGAACAATTGATGATGTTTGAAGACCAAGACCAAGGGTTGATGAAGTTCTGTGGCACACGGCTGCTGGATCTCAATACTGGTCCAGATATCGTTTCTCCCCCTTGCTATAGAAAATTCGGTTGTCCGCTAGGTGTCCTTCTGAACAACTACTCTAGACATACTCCAGACATCCTAAATATACGAGATACACTCCCAGATACTAAACGTTTTGTTCCATTTTTAATACTTATATACGAGCATGCATACGGCTTACATCTTTTCTATTTCCGCCGCTACTTAATACGCTGTGTAGGCGTTCCGGTGTACCTTTTCACTTCCTCTTTCCGTCTTTCAGCCTGAGCGGATGTGAGTTGAGGGGATGGCCAAAAGGATGCAATGAGAGGATACAGCGAATGGTTAATGGAATTGATAATGGCATAGAAATGTTTGTTGCCCGTATATGTCACGGATGTACATCATACGCGGCGGAAAGTTCATTCCGTTCAAAAATGTTGTGCAGCTTCAAAACTTTTGCGCGGATGAAATTGCAGTGGACCGGATTGCTTCGATGGATGGAGCGTATGAAACATGTTGCAGTGAGTTACACAACGATCATAGCGTTTTTCCCAATGGATGGCCAAGCTTTTTTAATGTTTTCCCATCCTCTTTTGCATCCATAAGTCGCAATGGGGACTGGGCCTTTAACATCATCACCTCGAAGAGAATGCAGTTGCTTCTTATATGATCCATAGAGGTATATTATGGTAGAGTAATGAAGAGAATAGGTCATGCCCTGGGGGAATACCACCTGTTGACATAACAGAATGTGATAGGACGGCTCCCAATTTGTGACCCATTTGGTTGTCTGTTTGGACAGGAATGTTTCTATCCAGTTAATATAGATCACACATACTCTTCAAGTATGTATCTGTTGAGGATACCATAAGATTTTAGTTTTGGAGAGTTTTTGTCATGTACTACTGAATTCAAAGAACTTTACAGAGTCTGTGTAGATTGCGCTATTGCTTGCCCTGATCGAGTTGTGTAGTCCTTATGTTTTTGCAATGTAAGAGTTGCAGATTACAGGATAGTTTTTTTCTTAAACCAAATTGTTTATTGGAGAGTAGGTTGTTTGTCTCTAAGTAGAGGATTTGCAAGACCTGTCTAGGCTGCTGTTGTTATAAATTGCTTTCTGAGTTATCTCCTTGCTTTCTGAAAATTCTTCATTTGGTATTCTTTGATTGAGATATAGTATATTGTCTTACTTTTGATTCTAATGGCCTTTCATACTACTTTTGATTTGCTCAGGAACTGTATGAATGGCTTTTCAACAATGTTATTTATTTGTTTATTAAATATATATGTTGCCTATCTCACTGTCACACCACTCTGGAATTAAGATACTGATGCAAAGTCTTTGTTTCTTTGTGTCTCTTGATGTAAGAGAAGCATTATTTTCTGATAGTTGAGATGTTTATTTGACTTGAGGAAGATACAGGGGCCATTAGTGAGAAACATTTATATTCATGTAAATTCCATAAAGTTGAATTTTTATTAATACAGTACTGTTATAATACTTAGCTACAATCAGGACTTTGTTACTCCTTCATTTAAAATACTGTTCCATTTAGAAAATTAAAATTGTGGAACAAAATCTGAATGCAATTATAAGCATACTCTTGAAAAATACCAACTTGTGTTCATGAAAAAAACCTCAACTATGTAGTCCCTAAGTGCTGACAATATTTATAGCAGATAATTAAACAACATTTTTGTAATGGTTGTCATCCATTTATATTTACTTAATTGCAGTGATAAAAGTGAAGATGAACTTGACCATTTTAAGTATGAAATTAGAATTTCCTAAATAATATTTTGTTAGTAAATAAACTTGAAAGAAGGTGTTTCAGTGTTCATCCCAAAATACATATTTACTTCCAAAATGTTAGGTTTAGTGCTAAAGCAAATTATATATTCTCTGCTCATATTATCCTTGTTGTAATAAAAAAATATTGCAAATATAGGACTGTATTCTACAATTCTGTTTGTTTTGTAACTTTAAGAAAGGTATAAAAGATGTTATGTTTGTTGTAAAGAAACAGTTTAAGACATTCCTTCCCAAAAAGGAATATTACATTCCACTCTCTTCCCTCATCTGCTTTCATTTCCCTGCTTCAGTACCTTATTACATTCACATTATAATAATAATTAATTTGGGAAGTAATCTAAGTCTTCCTTTCAGATAAATATTCTAAGTTGAAATAGCAGTAGACATTGAAGATTGTAGTATCTTGTACATTTACTCAGATTTAATCTTTCTGTTGCTCAAACAGGACTTCTGCTTTGTGATATTTAACAAAACAAGAAGCATCTCCCATATATTCAAACTGTCATGAATAATTGATTAATAATAATCCAGTTCTCAAGATTAAATAGCCTATTATATGCTGATGTTTTACAGATAGAAAGGTCACTGCCATCCATCACTTCAGCTTCAAATTTATCCTCTTCTTCATTAAACATATACCTTTTTCTTTCTGAAAAGGCATGTTTTCATCCATATGGGAAGAAGAAAAGCTTATGATGAACATGTTTTACTATCTTCTCTACTCTTCAGTAAGAGGAGAAATTAAAACGATCTGAATATGTCTAAAATGAATGCCTTTTAAGGTAAGGCATGACATTTTAAAAATTCAAATTCTCTGTGGTACTTGAGAAATTGAAGTGGCTATTTTTGCAGAGTCCCCATTTGTAAGAATTAGTGAATTGTTTTCTGAGAGGTAATCATTTAAGGTTGCTTCATATGATCATTTTTTATCATACAATGATTACAAATATGCTAGTTTGCTTTTGTGAAATCTCTATTGCAAATCAGCTCTTACAATTAGAGATTCTTATTGGGACAGTTGCTTCACTAAAAGCTAATTTGTGCTAAAGTTTTTCCAATCAGACAAAATGGTAGTTAGCAGGTAGTGATTTTAATCATACATGGGATTTTGATTCATAGACAATGTGATATTTTAAAAGTGACTTTAATTTGGAAATCAATACATGAATGAGGAAGCACAATTAACATATTTCACTGATGTACTTTTATATCAGTCATTGTTTCAATAAGGGCTTCCCTATACAAGCTGATCTTAAATCTGAGAAGATGCAAGGATTTCAAAGGGACCCCCAAAAGTAGTGATAATAAAGTAGATTAAATTTTATTACAGGGAATGTATTACATAAAAAAAATAATTTTTGTTTCTTGGATAAGATTTGATTTTTTATCTTGTTTTTATGTTTTACTTAACCAAAATTTGCAATACTGGCTTGAAATAAGACCCAGCAAACATATAGAGAGCATCTGCACATCAATCATAGCCAGTGCAAATTTGGTTCAGTGTTGTCCATATCACACAGGGCAAGTGATTTTTCCAAGATGCAAGGCAAACATCAACAATGTGGGGGCAGTTTTCTATCCAATATTATTTCCACATACTGTACATGTTAAAATCATTGTATTATAGCAGTAGAAATAGCTTGATGTCAAGATCTTAACCTTTTTCACATTAATTGGAATTCCAATGGATATGTGGTGTTGTTAGTTGGATAATATATAAGAAACTGCCCACACTGTACTTTAAGTAATGAGTGAGCTGACAATGTAGTAGCCTTCAATTTTCTGTGGTAATGACATATTCAATTATCCATATTTAGCATTTGAAATATAAAAGCAATTTTTTTGTAAAACTGTGGGCCACAGGATATACCCCTACCACATCCTGGTTAGGAAAACATTAGCTACCATACCTCTAGAATAAGGAGAAGATCAACACAAAATATTTAAACAAAAAAGAAATGTGTGGTAATATTTCTTTTGATCTTTTTAAAATTTTTATTGGTTTTTAAAACAAACATAAACAAAACATAAAAACATCAAGCCATCTTCCATATATATACATACA
>BHFT01039613.1:6626-23489 GCA_004320025.1 Laticauda laticaudata | reverse complement strand
TCCACCACCGACTCATACAACCGGCCAGCACAGATAAGATTCTGTGGCTGAAGACACTAATTACCAGAACAAACCGCCTGGCAGTATAAGCATCTCATATAAGATGGGAACTAATGCACCCTGACTGATATATTTGACAGCTCAATGGCTTCCACAAAATACAAAAATCACCAGCTTGATCCACAAAAACACAAACCAAGACATAACAGATGACCTAGAGAACCAACAACCTATGGAACAGCTTGTCTTGCACCCTAATAAGAGGTACTACAGATAAAATCAGTAAAGATACTACACAGGCACACATCAAGACTGCCTTCAAACAGACAAAAAATAGCAGCCATCCTGAGGAACCCCAAAGACAAAATTGACTCTGGAAAACAAGCATATACGAAATTCCTGACAATCATGCCCGGCCACATACCATTGGAAAGACCAATAGAAGATAAGTACCGCCGCCTGATGGAACACAAAAATGCAGTAAAAAAGCTTGGAACACACCTCCTCAAACTAGTCCAACACATGAAAGAACACAGGTCAAAACATCACTATAATATCTGTGTTCATCGTGAACCTGTATTATATCAGGAGGAGAGAGTACACAGAAGAGAGGAGGGAAGCCATAGAGATTTGAAAAAAGACCCTGAACATGCAATGAATAGAAGAGATGATCCAGCAGACGTCATCATTTGGAAGCCTGACACTCTCTCAAATAGAAAGATCTCCACACCACAAAACAGACAAACACCTGAAGCACAGACAGACTCTCTGATGGCCGTCCAACTCAAAACACCCCCCCACCAGGCACCCAGGTGAAATATATAGCGAAGAGCAGCCGTCCTTTCACAACGAAGCCAAGCTGCATGTTGAAAGCCTCCAAACAAGAACAGAGTGCTGCCAGCCCAAATCAAAGCCACAAAAGACAAAGAAACCAGAATAGCCAATCAATAAGACTCCAGAGTCCAATGAACACAGACCCAGGTTATAAGCCAAATCAAGAATAGACCAGCTCAAATTTGAACAGAGGAACTGTGAGACACAACTTTCCATACAGAAGCCTGATGATGGCAGATGAGATTCTGCTGAAAACGTTGCTACAAACTTTAACAGAACTACAATGAGCTACAAACTTTAACAGAACTACAGTGACGTGGGATAAATAGCCCGAAAAAAAAAGGGAAGCTAAACAGCACATATACATATATATTATATATATAATATATATATATATATATATATTTATATATATATATATATATATTATATATATATATGTATACTGTATATGTATATATATATGAAAAAAACATTTATTTGGACATACATTTAAAACAGATAAATATATATATTTGTCTGTTTTAAATGTTTGTCAAATAAATTTGTTGTTCTTCCATATAAAAAAATTTTTAAAAATGAAGGAAACTACTAGCAAATGCCATAAATAGGCAGCTTATTCATTTGTGCGCCACATGGCTCAAACTCAAGATATATTTGTCTCTCTACTCATTGAGGCAAATGATTATAGTTCAGCTATAATGCAGACAGAGCCCACACACACCTAACACAAGAATCTCACCAGTAAAAATATGCCTTAGTTGAAGAACTTCTTTTCTTCACATTGAGTTCTAATGTGCAGTCCAAAGTTGCGGTCTCCATAAAAAGGCAACCAAACACCTAGTTTCAAATTTTGGGAATTGAATCAGAAATTGTACCCTCCATTAAAAATTCTGTCTTGATTTCACTTAGTGTCCTTTTCTCAACCAGTAAAAAGTATCCATATATTTTAGCTTGCAATCATATAGGAAATATTCAAACTAACTTGCTCATTTTCATATTTTTTTCCTCTTAGCTGTAAGATATCTTGCTTTGAACCCTTTGAATTTTCTGACAGTGAGAACAATCAACCAATGGAACAGCTTGCCTTCAAAAGTTGTGGGATCTTCATCAATGGAGGCTTTCAAGGAGAGATTGGACTGCCATTTGTCAGAAATGGTGTAGGGTCTCCTGCTTGGGTGGGAGGGGGTGTTGGACTAGATGACATGAAAGGTCCCTTCCAATTCTGTTAATCAGTTAATCTGTTAAATCTGTTAAACTCAAGGAGCCAAAACGAATTGGTAGAAACCTTCTTAATAGAAGGTCTCAAATAGATCTAGAACGATATTCTGTTTGATCAGCACCACTGACAGCAATAGCACTTGGACTTATATACTGCTTTATAGTGCTTTACAGCCCTCTCTAAATAGTTTACAGACTCAGCATTTTCCCCCCAACAATTTGGGTCCTCCTTTTACCCACCTCAGAAGGATGGAAGGCCTTGAGTCAACCTTGAGCCTGGTGGGATTTGAAATTGTAGACAGCTGGCTGCAGAAGTAGCTTGCAGTATTGCACTCTCACCACTGCGCCACAGAGGCTCCTTATACTGATATTGCTTAGATTCCTCCAGATAATATTTCCAGATGTTTAGACCATTATTACAAAAGACAGATATTTTCTGACTTACTGTTATTCATTTAGCCATTCAAAATTACAGCAGTACTGAAAAAAGGTGACTACTTTTTCATACTTATGACTATTGCAGCATCCTTATGGTCACAAAATTGACTCACTTGTCAACGAGCTTGTATTTATGAATGTTGCAGTGCTCTGAAACCATATGATCAATTTTTTTTGTGATCTTCTGACAAACAAAGTCAATGAAGAAGCCAGATTCACTTAATAACTGTTATTAACTTAATGCTGCAGTGATTCACTTAACAACTGTAGCAAGAAAGGTCATAAAATGGGGTGCAGCTCACTTAACAGCTATCTCAGTTAGCAACAGAAATTTTGGGCTCAATTTTGGTCATAAATTGAGAATTATCTCTATTTAGATCACTATTACATAATTATAATATTGCTACATAACTTTTGTTTAGGAATTTAGGGAGTTGTAATCCCAATGAATATTACTGATTGATAGTATCAAACCCTATGTTCTTATGGGGAAATCTTTATCATAATAATTGAGGCATACCAAATACAGCTTCACAAATTATGCATTTGAACCAATCACCATTACCAAAATCAGTGTTTAGCTTCCTTGGTTGCCTACAATCTAATGATGAAAGAGGCAATGGAGGGAAGTAGGCTACAAGAGTTATGAAGGATTAGCAAAAGATTAAAATGTTGACATTTTGAAATAATAAAAAATATATTTGATTAAAACAAATCCTCCATGAAACCAGAGGTGATATTCAGCAGATTCTGACCAGTTCTGGAGAACCGGTAGCAGAAATTTTGAGTAGTTCAGAGAACCGGCACATACCACCTCTGACTAGAGATTTTATAGTATCCTTCCCCTGCCACTCTCACCAAGCCACAGAACTGGTAGTAAAAAAAAATTGAATCCCACTACTGGTGTGCAGGGAAAAACCTCTGTAAGTTTCTGCCTTCTCAATGGTATTTTGGGGAGACAGGTGATCAAAAGTCTAAGACACTATATCACCACTACTGAAAGGTGTAGTCATATAATCTTGTTTCCAATATTGCAAATAGTTTGGCAGGACAAAGGAATGTATTTCAATTCATAGTAAGAATGCTGCTGGTTTGGACAGACTGCCTTTTGAGCTGAGCTTATGATGATTTTACCTATAAATAAATAAATATATTTATGTTTCATGGCAGGTACTGACTTTCATGGTTTTTTGATCTGAATTTATCATATATAGTCACTTGCAAAGGATTGCAAGTCCACTTGCAAAGGATTATCAACTGGGTCTTGGGTTATCTTTTTCCTCTGCTGAAGCAAACACCAAATTTCCATTAAAAAAATCTCCATAAAAGGGTAAATTGAATTATTTTTCTGTCACTACCATTTACATTTTAATGAGTTCTAAAATGGAAATAGAACAAGTTAAATGAAATCAATATATAGACCACTATTTTTCATTTGAACAGGAATTATGCAAAATATTATAGTTGTTCTCGACGAGCGACATTATTTGGCTTCAAAACAATATGTAGGGACTATAAATTTTCATAAGTATGCTAGGTCTATAAAAAGGACACCAGTTTTGGCAGCAGGATGGATATGAATGAGACTTTTTCCTGCTAGTTTATTATTATTACAGATTATTGAATGCTAAAATGGTAAATAAATATTCAGGTTGCATGACTAAGAATTCCAACTCCACTGAAGTTTCTTCTGCTGTTGCGATACACAAATAAAAGTCTTAACTTCACTCTCTCTTTTGAATATAGGTTATTAGAAAATTCATCTAAGGCAGGCAGGGGTGTCAAACTCATGGCATGGGGGGCTGATCCTGCCTTTGGGGTACTTAGATCTGGCCCATGGGGCTGCTGTGGAAACAGCAAAGGACCAGCCCTTGGTGTGTCTGCCGGGAAAAATGGAGCTCTGTTTTCACTGGCAGAGGGTTGCAGAAGGCCATTGCAGTTGAAAAGAACATGTTTTTGCTGACAGAGCACTGTGGCCATAAGTGGTGTTGAGTTGGCCATGTCCCCCTGGCCACCCCCCCACCCTCAAGTTCAAACACAACCTTGATGTGGCCCTTAATGAAATTGAGTTTGATACCCCTGATCTAAGGTAAAAAGAAAAAGTTGAAATTGTCCAAGAAAGATTATTATGTTAATCACAAGCAAAAATCAAACAGAATCTAGTCAAACATAATGCTGTAGCTAGTTCACCACTAACAAATAAATGATTTATTTCTAGGAATTGACAGTAGTTCCCCAATGTTTCAGTCAAGTGTCTTTCCCATCTAACATACAAACTGTGCATGCCTACCTCTTAGCAATGAGCCCTGGTATTACCGAATTTAGGCCATTTCAGTTCTGTCATTGCATCCATTCCTTAATGCTTTAGAAGCCAAATGAAACCAATCAGGAAAAAAAAAGAATTATCTTAAGGAGTGACTGAGCAGGGAAGAACACAGTCAGCGAAGTTGAGCATGCGTGCAATGTTGTACATACGTGATAAGGAATGACTGGGTGAGGAGGGAAGGGCAAGCAAAGAGGGGCGGGGCCAGCCAGTGGAATGAATGCAGTTCTACAAACTGCACAGAATCATAACAACCAGTTCTATAGAACTGGTCTGAACCAGTAGAATCCCACCATTTATCACTTTTAAAGCCTTTTATGGCATGGGACCAGATTGTCTTGCCCAATGGGATTGATTTACCCCACTTAGTCTGGCAGAAGAGGCTATCTTTGAAGTTTGTTGGCCGAGGAATTTGAGCTCTGGTCAAGGAGAAATTCTCTCAACCTCTGGAATTTCTTGCTACTGGGGGTAGGATCTGCCTCCATCTTTTTGGCCTTCCAGAAAAGCCTTAAATCTGACTCTATTGGTTGGCTTGGGGCCCCATTGAGAATGCACTAGGCTGGAGGCAGCTGATGTGTAAGAGACAAAAGCCCACTCTGTACTGTCCATGCTCTAGGTTTTTAACTTTTATTTCATTGTTTTTAATTTTAATGTTTTGAATGCTTTTATATTTACATTTTCATGCTGTTATAAGCTAGTCACCCAGTCACTCTAGAAAATAAGACAGGTGATCTACAGTGTAAACAAACAAATAAAATCTCCAGATCTCAAAATAGTGAGAACCGTTTTCAAGTGGATGAACTTCTGGAAAAAAAGTACATGAAAGAGCTAAGAGGCAGAATGAATAAGAGGAAATCAGATTGTTTAGCTGCTGTGATACTTCTATGTCTCTTGATTCGCATCAGAACTGCAACTTCAGGTACATTGAAATAAACCAGCAAGAAATACAGTTAAGCAGAGGTGGTATTCAGCAGGTTCTGACCAGTTCTGAAGAAATGGTAGTAGAAATTTTGAGTAGTCCAGAGAACCAGCAAATACCACCTCTGACTGGAGATTTTGTAGTATCCTTCCCCTGCCTTGCCCATGCCCACAAAACCGGTAGTAAAAAAAAATTGAATCCCACCTGTGCAGTTAGCAATGTATGGTTGGACAGTAGATCCTGAACTAGCAGAAGGACAATTTAGAAGCCCTGCAATGCCTTTGCTCTTTCTCACTTGAAAAATAAGGATCTATAATCTATAGGTAAAGGTTTTCCTTGCAAATACATACTAGTTGTTCCCAACTCTAGGGAGTGGTGCTCATCTCTGATACAAAACCAAAGAGCCAGCACTGTCCAAAGATGTCTCTGTGGTCATGTGGCCGGCATGACTGAATGCTAAAGGCGCATGGAACTCTGTTACCTTCTCACCAAAGTGGTTTCTATTTTTCTACTCGCATTTTACTTGCTTTTGAACAAGAAGCTGGGACAAGTAATGGGAGCTCACTCTATTATGCAGTGCTAGGTATTCGAACCACCAAACTGCTGACATTTCTGATCGACAAGCCACAGAGCCACGGCATCCCTCCTACAAACTAGATCTCTGTCTTACCTCATTTCTTCTCAAATACACAAGGCATGAATGAAGGCAAATATATGTGTCCCAGGATAACATTACAGGATCCAATCTGGGTCAGTCACTGGAAGTGACTGGGTCAGTCACTTCCAAGCTTTTTGACTTGTGCTGGAACTAGCCCAAAGTTCCCTGTGGATGGGCTCTAGCACAAGTGTGAAAGCTCAGAAGACAAAACCTCTAGTCCAGATGATGTACCCAGATTGGATCCTGCAATACAAGGCATGGTCTGGACCAAATGCCTATGTAGTTCCTCAAAGTAGGTAAAGTCCCCTATGAACTGAACTCAACTATTGGTGATCTGATGGGCATATCCATGCAGTTTTACTTGACATGATACAGAAATATTTTGTTCTTGCCTTCTTCCAGAAGGTTTTTCTATTTCCCTAATGTCTCCCATCCAAATGCTAACTAAACCTGAATTTGCTGAATCTCAAGCTTAGTCAAGGTTAATTATATGCTTTCTCTTATTGCATTTCAGAATTATTTATATATTAAATTACATCCCATCCTGACTATTAGTCTTATTGGTTGGAGCCAATGAAAGATATACATCATGGAGAAAATCAGGTTGGAAAAGTTAAATCTAAGTCAATATAACAGAGCTGAATCAGATACCATACTTGTGGTAATCCCACTTGCCAAAAATGATACATGTCAAATGAGCAATTAGTATTTAGCACCATGCCAATTCTAAAAATGGTGTTAGAGACATCTCAAGATATAGATTCTCAATGGCTTGAGGATGGCTTTTGGTGAGATGTGAGATCATTTAAGTACAGACCCCCAAGTATAAAATAAATATCAATGTATTAGAGACTATGGATTTTTTTTTTCTTGTTTGGTGAGGTTAATATGAAAGAAAGATAATCTCTTTGCTCCTGTGTTCAGAGGATAAAGTAGAAAACATTTGAAATGATGCCTCTGCATGAACTTTCCAGATACTCCTTGTGCATAAAGGAAAAGTCCCATTTGACATGACATATGGAGAGAAATAACTCTTAGAATTAAATCTCTCATGATAGACAACTGGCAAACCCTGAACAAATATAAATACTTCTCTGAATCTGAAATCAAAATTTCTATTTACCTCTTGCCCTAAAACACCAAGCAAAACATTTTTTAAAATTGTTATTCATTTCAAAAGTCAAGATAACATATAATTGTGTGAATATAATATCCAAAGGTATATTTGGAAAAAAAGCTGTTGATAAATGGTCTTTACACAACAGGTGAAGAAGGTTTCTGTTTGCCCAAACTTCTGAAAACAAAGCAAAGTGATTTGTATGTTTTCCCTTTTAAAAAGTTCACATATGGTGTCATCTTTTTTTGTTTTAAGCTGTCATTTTGAAAATATGGTGGTGTTTCAATTTAGTGGAGATATATTGAAAGAAAGAGGAACCATGCACACAATTTTAATGTGTTTTTCAAGGTCTGCTGGTATTTGCTGCATTTGTTTTTTTAGCGAGAAGAGAAAATGAGATGGGAAACAAAAAGCAGAACTGGGTGAACGGTTTACAAAATTAGTTTGAACTAACCTAAACTGAGTAGTTTTATGGATCTTAAATCTCATTTTTCTTTTGGATTCTAGATCTTCCTCCTTGCCTTTGTTATCTTCTAGAATTGTTCCTTATAAAAGGTGAGTTGGAGAAATTTTTAAATCATGCAGTAAGGTGCTGTTTTCTCAGATGAACACAGTGAATTGTACAAATTCCAGTTGATACTAGAATATATCACTTTGATGTTGGAGAAGATTCATGAAAATACTGTGGACAGCCAAGAAAATAAAAAAATAATAGAATAACAGAGTTGGAAGGATCCTTGGAGGTCTTCTAATCCAATCTACTGCTCAAGCAGGAAACCCTATACCATTTCAGACAAGACTACCATGGGACATTTATCAATCTATCGAGAGTTCTCACACAAAGAACAATGACCATGCTCAATTTATGCTACTTCAGACATATTATGCAAATATTAGCTCTCTGGAGAAAGCTCTCATGATGGGAAAGGTGGAAGGAGAGAATATGATCAACAACTGGATGATGGACTTAGATTACAGATGTTGATCATTGGAAGGTATGAAAGATCAGGTATTAGATAATTATTAGACAATGCTTCAGGCATTAGGAACTAGGAGACCATGAGTTCTAGTTTTTGTCTGAAATGCTATAGAGTTTCCTGCTTCATCAGGGAGTTGGACAGTATATACAATATTAGATAAAACTGACTTACCTTGAGCCTGTCAAGTGTTTTTTATCAGGGCAACTTGGTCTACCCAAATATGAGAAGGAGCAAACTGCTTCCGTTTTTACCTTTCAGCCCAGGGATAGGATTCAAAAAATTTAACAACAGGTTCTGTAGGTATGGCTTAGGTGGTGGACGTGGCTTGGTGGTCATGTTATTGGCTGAGTGTGGCCAACTCAATATCATTCACATTGAGGCATGCATCTCCTTGCCTGACCTCTCATGACTGTGGGGATGCTGCAATAGTTGTAAGTGTGAAAAATGGTCATAAGTCACTTTTTTCAGTGCCATTGTAACTTTGAATGGTCACTCCACACAATCAAAGTACCAGCAAAAGAAGGAAAGAAAACTCCAGAGAGGTTCCTGAGACAGGGAGTCTAGTCCTGCCAAGAATGTAATAAGGGTTAACAGAGAGGCAGTTTCTATAAGCAACACCAGAATGTTTCCTTCCTGCCTTCCTTACAGGATTAGGCCAGAAATTTCTTCTAAGAACTGTTTCTCCAAACTGCTTAGAATGTTAACAACCAGTTCTAGCGAATAGGTGCAAACTGGTAGAATCTCACCCCTGTTTCAGGCCCAATCCAGGAGCCTGAGCAGGCTTTTGCGACAAACTATTTTTTGGTGTAAATATAAAAATAATACTTGAGCCAGTCACTTTCTCTTATCCCTAGGAAGAAAGCAATGGCAAACTACTTGTGGAACAGTAGTTCTTCTTCTATGAAATCCAAGCAATCCTCAGACACATTTGAAAGGGGGGTGGGGGGGAGATATGCTCTCATTCCAGTTTTGTTCTTTTGTTTCTTCCAGCACTACAATTTTAGCAAAGGCTTGGTTTCTGGAAATGGACAGGTGAGCTGCTAAAGGATAATAAGAGCTATTAGCATTGAAGACTGCAGAGCAAATGAAATGAATTCCTCCAGGAACGGCTATTCTACAGAGCTGAGTACAAAGCTTTTTATTACAGATACACTCATCTGCTGCAAAAGTGACTGCTACAATTCTAGATAGATTTGCTCTCCTGAGCAAATCTATCTAGAATCAGGAGAAATTCCAGGAATTATTGCAGAGATATTTCCCCCCTTGCATTTTTGAAAAACAATACATCCATTACAGCAATATAATAGACAGAATAACATTTAAAATAGAATTTTCATTAGTCTTCACCATGGTGGGACAAACAAAATAAAATTAGGTCTATAAACTGAAATACATTTCAAGGGCCAAGAGTTGTAATGTGATCATGTGAGAAAGAATTAACAGATAGTCTTTGAGTTACAATCATCAGGATCAGAATAGTTGTAAAGCAAGTCTGATTTTATGACTTTATTTGGAGCAGACATTAAGTAGATTGTAACTCAAGGACTTCCTGGAATGAAATGAAAGTGGAGGAGGAAGAAGAAACAAGTTAGTTCAAGAAGTAGCATGAAGAATACAGTTGAAAGTAAGAGCTCTTAAAATGAATTAAATCTGTAACAGGATTACCCCTATCCATTAATGTATATGTTTGATTTATAGACAAATTCCTTCAGCTTGTCATCTGAATCTGATGGAGATTAAAGGACTGGCCCAAATTTACCTAGGCATCTTTTATGCTTAAGGTGGGACTAGAACTCACAGTATCCTAGTTTTTAGCCTGGTGCTTTAATCAGGTTAAAAGTCCAAGCTATTTCTCTTCAGCAGAGAATTTATACTGGTTTAAAAGTAAGCTTTCCACAGATATTAATTCCAAATTGAATTTGAGTAAAGATATTTCCATGTAGCTCTAAATCTAGTGACATCAAGAACAGGATCATTTTATTTTCCAAGTTCTGCATCAGGTTATCAGAAACTGGAGCAATCCTGCAATTCTCCACAGATTGTGAACAATTTACTTTATCACGAATGAGAATTCTTGCCTTCCAACTTCCTAATTATAAACTTTAATGTAGAAGGTATTTCCCTTTCTTCAGTTCTGTGCCACTGTAGTAACATGCAGATATGGAGCGGGAAGGGACATTATAGTATTGGTGCAAATATCCAGAAAGACACTGGAAACATGGAGGCTGATTGAAAAGATGAAGAGAGATTGAAGATCGAAGCAGAACGACATAGGTTTGTAGTTCTGATGCAGCTGACCACATGGAATTGAGAGTGAGGGGTATTTATACCTTCTCATGGGCTTTGAACTTGAGTTTCCTTTTCCTGTGCAATAATATATATTCTATTGGCTGTTGTAAGGGTCATAGCTGGCTGTATAGATTGTCTGAGCTAAGTTTGGTTGAAATTTGTTGAGGGGGATGCAACTGAGATGATGCAATGAAGAGACTTATGTTCTGAAAGGATGTTGGGCAATTTCTATTGTGGCTTAATGGCTTTGTCATGGTTTGGATCTAGAGTGAGGGTTATTTGCTTATGAATAAAGCTATCTATCTCTTTATCTCTTAAGTGCTGAAATCTGCTGAAGGCTATTAAAAAGGTGGGGGCTGTTTTCCAAAGCATGTTTCTCCATTTCTTATCCAGGAAAATATAATATTCTACCTTTTTAATATTTATCAAAATATTTCATTCTTCTAGGAGAAGAGTGTGTGCTAAATTTCTACAATAGGAATAGCAACCGGCTGCCAAATATCTTGTTAAATGTCTTTAAATATTGGAGGAAAAATGGCTTGGAAGACGGAAGTTCGTTCTGGATTTTTGTGTAACCACATAAGGAAATGTGTAGGACACAAATGAAAAAAGTCAATGGGGAGAGTGCTCACAACTTATTTTACTTTTTTTTTCTGTAGACAGAAGTATAGAAATGTTTTTAGTTTATTTGACCAGCGAAATGTAGAGTCTGTTGAGAAAAATGTCCAACAAATGCTCTTTGCTCTCTGTTCTAAAAAAAGTAAAATAAAAATAAATTAACCGGGTGTTTCCTTCTGCCAGCTGAAGTTTTAAAAACCAACTTGAACTTCTAAATCAGCTTTTGAAAACCATTGTTTTACAGCTGTCATTTATTTTATTAAGTTGCATGTTTTGTATTAAATTCATCTGTCATTCAGTCTATCTTTGCGATGAAAGAAGAATATGTACATTCTAAAAAATAAACAAATGATTATAATAAAAGAGGAAAAATTGTATGTTTCACAGATGTCCACAAATTAATAGAAAATAAAAACCTTTAAGGGGACAATGCTTTATTTAAGAAACCCAAATCCTATGTGTAAAAAGCTTCTAAGAAAAAAAAGTGTGTCCTGAATTTGGGAAAGGATCCAGCATCCATAGTCTAATCACTGTTTGTGAATCTGGGGAACTTTTCAAGGTGTGGACTTCAATTGCCAAAATTCTCTAGCCAGCAAGTTTGGATTACCACACTAGACTAGAGTGTGTGTGAAAATGGAACAAAAGCAAAAAGAGAGAGAGAGAGAGAGACGGTTCACAGAGCAGAAGCTGGGTTAAGATTCCAGCTGGATTTACTAATAGAAGTTCAAACTGGTAGGGCAATGATAGAAAAATAAATGGAATACAAGGAAGGAAGGAAGGAAGGAAGGAAGGAAGGAAGGAAGGAAGGAAGGAAGGAAGGAAGGAAGGAAGGAAGGAAAGATAGTTTAAATTTTTTTAATACTGTCAGTCCTTTACTATTTTGGCTACGATATCTGTTACTTGTCAAGTAGACTAAGACACTGTCATGGTAATTCAACACATGCAAAGTTGAAAAGTTAGAATCCCATCTGCTCTTCCGGTGGTTCAATTCCATTGAAAAGCTAACGTAGTAGGAGGGAAAGATGCAAGGTAGAGAATCAAAGTGTATAATTAACTTATTCAAAAAGCAGCAATTTAACAGCAGTACGGAATAAAATATTAATTTCTCTGGAAATAGAAGGCAATCCGAGTCTGAAAGTAAACTGATTTTCAATAGTGTGAAATGATTTTTCCTTCTCTTTGCAGTCAGAAAATAGAGGAAAGAACAAGATTTAATTTATAAATTAATTATGGATAAAATAATTTATTAGTGCCATCTAAAACTAAAGATTATGCAAACTGTATTTGTAGTAATTTTTAAACATTTCTGAAAACAGTGCTAATTAACTTAAATGTTGATTGACTGGATGGATGGATGGACAGCAACCGCAATGGCACTTAGATTTATATACTGCTTCATAAAGCTTTACAGCCTTCTTTAAGCAGAGAAGTCAGCATATTTTCCCCAATAATCTGGGTCCTCATTTTATTGATCTCTGAAGGATGGAAAGCTGAGTCAACTCTGAGCCCTGTCAGTACCAAACACCACGCTGTAGGCAGAATTAGCCTGAAACACTGCTTTTTAACCACTGCACCACCATGTCTCAGCAATATACCACATAAAAGCTTTATATGAATGCAACAATTCTATGGCAAACAGAAAATTAAAGCGTGTACAGCAGTTATAACTATTTATCAACTAAAATATGTAAAATTAAGCCAGATATTTCCAGCTGCTTCTAAATGGAAATGCACACTTAGTAAAAGCATCTTCCAGTATGAATGGGAACAGCCAAAAAATCCAGTCCATTTTGATTTCTGAGATGAAAAGAAAAATGTGCATTTAAATTATATACAGTTTTCCCATAAAACTGCCTTTTATAGCCGTATTTCCAGCTGAGAAATGCACTGTAATATTTGGAGGAGCATAATGAAATGATAATTTTGCTTCAAAACAAGCAGAGAAATATAATTTAAATTCATTTCCTTACAAACATGGCCAAATAACATTTATTAATTTGTTTGCTTGTATCCCACCACAGTCATCCTGCCAGCTTTAATGCCTAGCGCAGAACTAGAATTCATGGTCTCCTAGTAATTGATCCAAACTAACCTGGTTAGCTTTTATGCCGAAGGCAGGACTAGAATTTACTGTCTGAATTTAATTACTAGCATGGTGACTTAATCATTAGACAAAACGGGATATTAAATATATCTAGGTGTTAATTACAGCTTTAAATTTGAAATATCTGGACTAAAAAAAAGGGTCACCTCTTCAGATTGACTAAGAGATTGGAAACAAAACCAGTTGTCCCATTGAAGGAAAGCCCAATTGGATATTTCCCAGCTTTCTTGGTATTTTAAAAGTTGGTACTTAGGTCGATGCAATATTACTCTGTCTGATATCAGCCACGACAGAAATGCTTCTCTCTCTCTCTCTCCCTCTCTCTCTCTCTCTCTCTCTCTCTCTCTCTCTCTCTCTCTNATTCCTTGACTTACAGCCATTCCTTTACAGACTGTTCAAAGTCATAATGGCTCAAAAAAAAAAAAAAAAAGAGCAGTCCTCAATTTACAACTTTTCATTTAGTGATTGTTTGAAGTTATCACAGCACTGCGGAAAAAAATGACATTATCATTTTTCATACTTATGACCATGTCACATGATCAAAATTTGGATACTTGGCATCCGGCCTGTATTTATGATGGTTGCAGTGTCCTGAGGTCATGTGATTACCATTTTTGCTCTTCTGGCAAGCAAAGTCAACGGGTAAGCCAGATTAGTAAACAACCATATTACTGACTTAACAACTGTAATGATTCACTTAACAAGCGTGGCAAGAAAGATAGTAAAATGGGGAAAAACTTACTTAACAACTGTCTCACTTAGAAATTCTAGGCTCAATTGTGGTTGTAAATTGAGGACTACCTATAACTTATGATCCGGTCCTCATACTTACAAATGATGCAGTATCCTTAAAATTCAGTTGCTTGGCAACTGGGATGCATTTGCAAAATTTGTAGCATGCTGGGGACACCTTCAGCAGGAAAACTCAAGATTTGCTTAACAACCATGTGACTCATTTAACAATTACAGTGTGTCAATGTCCAAGAGTTGGAGTCACCACAAACCACAGAGGGGGGAGGGGCACACAGTTGGGTGCGTCATGAACTCATGCTGGTGGAAGGTCAGGAAGAGAAAGAGACATGAAAGGCCACACATCCTGGCTTGCTGAAGCCTACAGAGTGTTGGCGAGGAGTGTTTGCTGGAGGAGGCCAGCAGCAAGCATGTCTGGGGAGTGACCTGCCCTCATAGCCAGCTGGCCAGTAATGTTGTCTAGAAACATTTTTTGTTTCTGTATTCATTGTGTGCCAAGCCAAGTGCAGTAAAGATTTCTGTTGAGCCTTTCAGTGCGGTCTCTTTCTTTGCTGGTCAAACTTGGAACAATGACACAGTGTTTTGCTTAACAACTGTGGCAGAAAAGGTGATAAATAGGACACTACTCACTTCACAGCCAACTTGCTTAACAACAGAATTCTCAAACTAATTATGGTCATAAATCAAGGACTACTTTTAAAGGGGCTGCTGAAGCATTCTAGTTCACGATCTTTGGTGACACAGCTCCATCCCTGAGCATGTAACTGCATCATATTTAAAGGCCTTTGATTTATAATTATAATAAATCTACCCACATTCTTTTAATGGGGAAAGTCAGAAATGGAGCATTTAAGATGTTAGACCAATAAAAAGGAACATATAGAACTATAATGATTGGGATAACACTAAGACCAGATGCTGGAAACAACTCCATTTTTCCACATACAGTGATTGTTATAGGAAAAATATGATTTCCCTCATCTTGTAAATCAGAATAATCATGTCTTGCTTCTTCAAAGCCTGCTTTCATTAAAACACATCTCAAGGGCCAGACCATATATTCACCATGCTCATCTCAGATAGTTTTATGAAATGCTTCCTTTGGAATAAGGAAACCGTGACACAGAATGGCCTAGGAAATGTAAGTCATTATCAGCTGCTATATCGTCTTTTAGAATCACAGCAATTTACTCAGCTCAGGCTGTTTTTAATTTAATGGAAGAGGCCATCTGAATATGTACAGTAATTTGCAGACTGGCAAAATGACATTGCTTTATTAGCTATTATTCCAATGGAAGGAGGGTGGACAACTTTGATAAGGGAAAGAAGTGATGGAAAGGCCTAGTTTTTTGTTATAGAAAGAGCGGCATGACTCTTAACTAGTCCTCTAATTCATGCAGCTTCATATTCATACATACAACTGTTCTGACCAAATTTTGTGCAACCAAAATATCTGAAACCATAAATACTCCAATTTCATTTTTAAAAAGCATTTATTTCTATTTCTACCTCATTTTTAAATCTCACCGTTATCTACTAGAAGCTGAAGGGAATAGTATTTCTCTTCCCCACAAACACATTTGTAGCAGTGGGTCCCTTTGAAAAATAATGACTTGCCAAAGTTATGCCATAGTCTTCAATCTATAATGCTCATGTCCTATACTCATGATCAGTTTAGTCCAAGGATGGGCTGCTGGGGGTTCGCAGGGGTTAGGGAGAGCCCCTAGCTAAGATTCTGTGCAGTTTGGAGAACTCTCAAATTCCACTCCTGGCTGGCCCTGTCCACCCCTCCCCACTTCTCCCAGGAGTCCCTACGTGGCCCATTTTGGATGCAGGTAAGTGCAGGCCACACCGGAGGCTCAGGAGGGCAAAAAATGGGCCTCCTGGAAGTTCAGGAAGGCTGGAAATAGGCCCATTTCCAGCTTCCAGAGAGCCTCCAGAGCACAGGGAGGCCATTTTCACCCTCCCAGAGCCTCTGGAGCCTGGGGAAGGCAAAAACGCCCTCCGCCACGGTGCAGGAGGCTGAATAGGCCATACCCACCATGGCCATGTCCAACCAGAACCTGGGCAGAGAACCCTTTGCTAAAATTTTTGAAGCCCACCCCTGCCTTAGCCTAATAGTTAAGGTGCTGGCATAGAAACCAGGAGACTGCAAATTCTAGTCCTGTATTAGGCATGAAAGCCAGCTGGGTGACTTTGGACCAGTCATTCTCACTAAGCCAAACATACCTCACAGAGCTGTTATTGTAGGGGAAATAGGAGGATGAAAGAGTGTTATGTATGTTTGCCACTTTAGATTACTTAAAGTAATAAAGGTAGGATGATAATCAAATCAAACCAATCAATATAAATACCTCGATTCTCCAGAACAGACCATTCCCTTTGCTGTTTTATGTAAGAAGGTATGCATTAATGACTCCTCAAATACATGTATTTCTTATCCTTTAGAATCAATGACCTCAGTGTGCCTGTTCACCTTCCCAAGTAGACCAGACAAGAAATATGACCAAATGGGCTAATTCTACTTTATTATAAAGCTACATTAAAAGAATCTTGCAGGTCTGAAAGTACAAATCTCTTTCACTTGTCTAATAACTTGGGGGGGGGGGGGG
>BHFT01039611.1:7991-35004 GCA_004320025.1 Laticauda laticaudata | reverse complement strand
TGTCATCCGCTTCCATCCACTGTCATCCGCTAGGCTTCCTATGAACATCCGTTTAACATCCCTGCTACATACTACCCATGTCAGTTCTTTTCCATTCTATTCCGTTCTCTTTATGCAAATTTTCACCACTTTTTGAAGCGGATGACAATGGATGGAGCCAACCCCCAAATTTTGCTCGTCCGCTGTGTCCTTTATGCATACGTTTTGCGTCCGTCGGCCAGTGGGACCTAGCCTTTAGCAATAGTTCAATAATAGTTCAAAATTGGGTCCTAGGCCCCAAAAGGTGGCCTAGGACCCAATTCCAAAATTCCAATAGCTGCTCTCTCTGAAGTCATGTGACTGCATTTGGGTGCTTGGCAACCCAATGGCATTTGTAACATCCAGCAGTCACATGACTGATTTACATCTGTTTTACCAGAAATGATACTTCCTTTTTTGCAAAAGCTCTCCTTAGCAAAAAATGGATGCTCTTAATGAGTGCTACAAGAATAGGTAAAAAAATATTAGCCATGTGACCTATGGCTTACGATTTACGAGCATCACAACTTAATACCATAATGTCCAGGCACCATTATAGTTGTAAGTCAAGACATAACTGTACAGAAAAACAGATTGAACTTCAATATTGCCATGTGTATACTGCCTGCAGCTTTGGATGAGTTATGTATTCCGGGATAATCAACAAACCATGGACAAACTGGACATAACATACATGAACTTGGACAAATTCCAAGAGACAGTGGAAGATGGAGGGAAGCTGGGAAGGGCTGGCATGCTATAGTCCATGGTGTCGCAAAAAGTTGGACATGACTTAGTGACTGAACAACAACAAAATAATGTGGGATTAGCACAAATCATGAGTTGTCATGTGTTCTTATATTGCTCACTTGTTTCCTTTCCAAAAAAGGAATCTTGCCCATTCCAGCTATAAGAAAGAGAATCAGTCTCATAGGTTCTTGGGATAAGGCAGAATATAATCAGTAGAGCTATGAAGAAGAGCTGTGGTGTGATGACCACATAGACTTGCTGAACCTTGCAGCTGTCACTTGCACTTTGGAGGTGGATTTATCAATATCCAGTCATACTTCTTTGACAATTTGTGCAATTAATCAATGGAAGAATTTTCCTCCTGGGATTGTGGAGATTTTCAAGAATAGACTGGACAACCATTTGACTTGTAAGGTTTAAGACTCCTATGATTTTAAATCCTGGGCAGCAATGTTACCCATCTCTCCTATAGGACTGTTGTGTTTTAACACAGGACCCGGGCCATTCATTCTCTGAGATAACCACATTAAGGGTTGCTTGGCACATGTGCTTTTCTCAATTTATTGCTTGCTAGCTGCATGTTTCCTAGGTAGGCAGGGCATGAAATTGGCCTTCAGAGATTTTCTCTTGGGTTTATTCCAGGTTGTTCTCAACTCCATTCAAGCATAGGGAATGCTTACAGTCCAGCTCTAGGCAAATGGCTTCAGTTCTTAAGATATGACATTTTGAGGCATTTGCATCTTGAAATGGGACCTAATCTGGCCATGGAGATTTTATATTACTCTTGCGTATTATAGAAGGAAAGCAAACCTTCTGGGAGAAAGACACCCAGAATTTCCCACATGTTTGTTGTAGTAAGGTGGGAATAAAAAGCACAGGGAAACAGATGAGTGTTTATTCTTTGCAATTTTTTAAATAAACCCAAACTTCACTTCATGCTTTCAAGATTTTCCTGCAAGAATTAGCTAAAGACAGTCCCACAGCTTAGCACTCTTCTCAAATACATTGAAATTTCAATGACCATCATAAGCTCTATTCCAACATAATATGTTGACCCCAAGTTGGGAAGACTTTCAAAGGATTATGGGAATGCTATAAAAAGTATATCTGCTGAATTTATATTCCAATTTTAGTTTTTGCAACTCAGAAGTACATAACAATCCTTTCTCCCATTTTCCTCACCACAACTACAGGTAGTCCTCAATTTATGACCACAATTGAGCCCAAAATTTCTGTTGCTAAGCAAGACAGTTGTTAAGTGAGTTTTGCCCTATTTTATGCTTTCTTGCCACTGTTTAAGTGAATCATTGCAGTTGTTAAAGTTAGTAACACAGTTGTTAGAGTAAACTTCTTCTGCATTGACTTTGCCTGTCAGAAGATCATAAAGGTGTGATCACATGATTCCATATATTGCAACCATCATCAAAAATTTTTTATCCACAATGACCATGGGAAATAGCAATTGTCAAAGTGTGAAAAAATTGGTCACAAAGTCACTTTTCAGTTACTTATGTAATTTTGAATAGTCGCTAACAAGATGTTGAAGTTTGTGGTTAGCCACAGGCAGCGTCAAACGCTGAGGAGGAGAGCTGAGAGGACTTAGATGAGGGTGCCAAGGACATTAGGAGGCAGATTGCTGCCTTCAGAGATTGTGCGAGCTGGCACAGTGATGAGGAGGTTCCCAAAGAAGCCTGGGCAAGAGGCATGCACTAAAAGGATGCTCGGCGAGAAAGAACAGTTACAACAGCATGTGACTTGGAGAAGGCTAGCAACATGTTAATGGCCCCTCTTCAAGGCAAGATTAAAAACCAACTGTGAACATTAACTTCTTTGCATGAGAGGAAAGAAGTTTTGACTCAGCCGTCAGTGACATTACAGTTGGTATCTGAAAGACTCTTGTATTCTGTTGTTTTTTGCAGGACTTGAAAAAAACTGTGCAACACTCCTCTTGCTGGAGCTTATATTACGTTGGAAACACCTTTTACTCTGTGAAGAAAACAGGATTCTCAGACTGAAAACATATGTGTAACAGGTTATTTTCGCTCGCTTTCTGTGTTTCTAATCCTGAACCAGAGTCTTTGTCTCAGAATCTAAATGAGATTACCTGCTACCTGTTAAAGTGGTTGGACTATACAATCGATCTGGCCCCAAAAATCACACAATACAGCTGAGTCCCTAATGGTAAGGAAGGACAATAGCACATAGTATCCTGGCGTCTCTTTGTCCATCTGCTACCCAAAGTATCTCAAAACTATACAAAAATTACCCAAATGTAAACAGTTATAAATATATTCTCCAAGACCTTGCGAGAATTCCAAGGACAAATCCCAGATAAACTAATATTCAGAGGACACATTCAGGAAAGCAGGACAACGTAGGATCCAGTGGCTAAAGCCCAGTCAGCACTGCTCCAATGAGATGGGAAAGAGCATTGTAAAATTGGAAAAAAAACGCTTTCAATCCATTGGATTGAACGCGGATGCACTCCATTCTTAACTCACTGCATTACGTTTTTCAACTCTCTATCCGCCAGGCATCCGTCTACTGCTGATTTCATCCGCTCAAAAGTTTTTGAGCTGCACACAAATTTTGGACGGATGAAAGTATTCCAACCATCCATTCTACACTCCACTACGCTATAGCGCGGAACATCGTTATAGCGTCAATTGTCATCTTTAACGTGTCTCGCTATTATCCACAGCTGATCCGCTGTGATCACATCCACGTGCACTCAATTATGCTCCAGCGCGAAAACGGACACATGGGAGGAATGAATTACGTACGCCTGAATGAACAAACAGCATTATGTAGTCACAGACATAGAAAGGCATGCAAGTGGATTGCAGCTCCAGATATAAAGCATTATAAAACGGAAAAATAACATTTGTATAGGGGACGTATCTCGATACTTTAGATGTCTGCGAAGATGTCTAGAGCCCGATGCGGAAGACACCAGTTGGAAAACAGCTAATCTTGCCAGTATAGAAAAGGGAGGATAATCACCCTGCGAATCTCACTTCAGTCCAGCAGCCCTGCGTGTGCAGACTTCTTCAGCCCTTGTATCTTGCTCTGCTCCAGCATGAGCATCCAGTCATGCTCACTCATGGATCGTCTGCAACTACTGCTCTTTTGAAAGCCCCATCATTCTACAAACAGTGCGAGACTCTCTACAGACCTCACCTGTCTTACGCACAGGAAAAGGAGGCGTTCCAAGAAGTGTGGGGTCTGCAAGATGGTCAAACAGAAGAGCGAGTATGCGACTGTGATATACAAGCTGAAGTGTGAGTAGGATACGAAGACCCGCGTGCAAACTTCAACCCACTTCCAGGAGGATCCAGCCAGCCAATTTGACGAAGTTGTTTGGATGCGGTTTGAGACCCAGGTTGACCAAGGCAAACACCCTAACTTCCGGGCCCAGCCTTGTGACCCTGGCGAAGGTGCACTGACTCTTGTGCCACCTGGCCTCAGGACCACGTTACAGGAGCATGGCGTACACCTAGGCAGGGATGCCCACACAAACACATCAGCATTGTGTCAGGAGAATTGGGTGCCATGGCCATCACTTGAAGCAAATACCTGGATGGAGCTCCCTCAGTGCCCTCCACTGAAGGAAGCTGGAAAAAGATGCACAGAGCCAGTGTATCAGAAGTAGGAACTTCCGCCCCACACCGTTGGACCATAGATGGGAAGCACGTGGCCTGCAAAGCTCCAGCCAACTCCAGGAGTCCTAATCATTTTCAACTATACAAGGGCTTCTATAGAATTTCATCTCCTCTTCTCCAATGGCGTGCTGACTTCATAGTTCATGGACATCGATGCTTCAGCGCAACGGTCATGGTTCAGCATCCACAGCTTACACAACGCCATGACCCTCAAGGAGGCTGGTATGCAACGCTCTTCATGGGCTTCCATGATCCAGAACCCTTGCCCAACGACAACCACAAGATGCTGCCCTACTTATCATGGGAGATGACGCCTTATCCTTCAACCAACCTACCTCTCATGAAGCCCTATCACTTCAGATGCTTCAACCCTGAGAGAGAGATCCTTCAACTAAGGCTGTCCAGCCAAGGTGGTGGTGCGAGAAACGCCTTTGGCATCTCTGTGCAACAAGGTTCCAGGTACTTCTCACCACCATGCAGCATCGCCCAAACCAGATTGACGAATCATCGTGGAAGCTTTGCTGCATCTACTGCACCAATCTACATTGCGCATCCCTGCACCTAGTGTTGCCGAACAGCTCGTGACACCAAAAGCAATGGGACATTCGGACCTGCGTGAATGGAGGCAAGAGGTAATACCTGGAATAGATACTGTGAACGGTGCAGCCCCAACAGACCTCACGTGGTAAGGGGTTAGAAGCAGTCGCAACCTCCTGAAACACTGGTAATTGCAACTCCCCATTGCTGGAGCATGAGTGGCAAGACAATATTAGATGCTTAATGGATGCTTCCTTCAGCCTGTTCATCACACTTGATGAATCTATGCCATGTATGTGAGGTGGGCCGCTACAATATAACAGGGCATTTAATAAAGAGTTTGTTTATTGCTGAATTGATGTGATGAATGTATTAAATATTGATAATAAAAAGGCCATAGTTGTGGCACCTTGAGGAGGGTGACCATACAGTATCCCACTATGCTTGCCACTGACGATTATCTTATCCCACTGCTATCCTTACCCATCCACAGCTATACCCAATCTCCAAAGGTATCCTGCCCCATCACCACTGCTATCGCTCTACCCATTCCCACAAGCCATGCATAGCTTACAACCATTCTACATATTTCCACCAAGACTTTATTGACTAAAAAACTGAAACCAAGTTGTCTGGAACAGACTAACTATCTAACTCCCTCAGCTGAGGCTTCAAAGATAAAATGTGAGACCAAGTGCAAATTGTCCCAAGCAACAGAACTAAATCAACAGTTACAACCCAGCTCGTGCTGCCACTCTTCTCCCAGTCACTCTTGAGCGCCCTCCGGTCTCAGGGGTAAGTGGTCCAGGATGTGGGAGGGTGCTAGTGGCTGAGTCTGGTCTGAAGCACCATTGGGGTGCCTGGCCCTGAGGAGGACCAAACAGGGGATGGTGTGTGCGAGGACAGCTTCTCAAGAGAAGTCTGCTCAGTCCCGTGGTGAAGAGCCCTTCCTCCATGACAGGGTGTCAGCCCGAAGGCCAGACAGATGTTTCTTGAGGCCGGCTTGGCTTGTGGGGTGGAGAGAGAGCAGTGTTAGGTGGGCTTGTCTGGTCTGCAGATGAGCGAGGTGAGTGTCCTTGGCATCTGTGCATCAGGTGGCACCTGTGACATCGGTGATATCGGTGATATCGTGGCCATCAGTGGTGCACCTAGTGAGGTGCAATGTACCTGTACCTGGACTGGAAAGGGCTGCCTGTGCTGCTGGAACTCCGTAGTAGCCATAGCCTTGTAGGTGAGGGCTGTGGAAAGCTTTGAAGGCTGTGACATCACCTGGGGTGAGGAGCAGACCTGGAGTGGTCAGAACAGGTTCGCTGGCCTGTGAGGTTGGTGCAAGAGACCTGTGATCCTCTCCTTGGATCATCTGGTCCTGGGATTCGGGTCATTTCCATGAGGGCCTGTTTACGTAGTGAGAAGGGCTTGTTTTAGAGGATGGTATGTCGGACTGTTACCAGCTGAGAGAGGAGATCTACCGTACTCTTGATTGTGCTCCCTGATTTCCAAGAGGACAGTGTGGCTCTGTCCCTCCGGTGTTCTGGCTCTCTGCCTTCTTTCTGTGGAGGTGGAGCTGGGGTGTGGGTGTGGTTGGTCTCTGGTGGTAGCGGCTTCTTCTTGCTCCTTCTATGTCAGGGGTCCTCCATGTGCTCCGCCACGGGGAGTAAGCAGTGTTGGGGGGTCTTTTGCATGGGGTGCTCCACAGAAACCTCCAGGACACAGGAGCTGACTCTTGGCCAGAAGAGGACTGTGCTCTCTGTGGCTGCCTGAGAGTGAGGTAGACAGAGGGGCTGCTCCTCGGTGGGATCTCACCCTCCAAGAAAGCTGCATACTTGCCATCACGTAGGTCTCGCCGGTCGAGTGAGGCTTGACCGTGGCCTGGCCAGACTTCTTCAGGTGCAGCTTTCCGCGTACCAGTGTGCATGTGCTTCCACCACCCAGGCAGGACATCCGAAGTGTAGCCCAGGCTCTCCACCTTCTCTCTCCAAGCCACCTGCTTCCACTTGCGTGTTCGATAGAGCCTGTGTCCCCTTCCTCCAGAGGTACTCGTTCTCCCTCCACCATTCGAGCACTTATCCTCATGTTCCTCTGCAATGGAGTACTGTCTCCTCTCACCTATATCTCGCGAATGCCTCTTCTCCCTCTGGCAGGGTCTTCTGGGCCCTCATCAGTAGGCTTTGAGTTCTAGGGGCTGGTCCACCACACCACCACCAGCAGCAAGTAGTCAGGACCAGCACCAGCACCACCAGAGACACCAGCAGCACCAGAAGCATCAGCAGCATCAGCGAGACCAGCAAGCACAGGTAGCACTAGCAGCACCAGCTGAGCAACCAGGAAGCAGCACCAGCAGAGTCAGCACCAGCAGAAGCACCAGCACGAGGATCAGCACCAGCAGGAGCACCAGCACCAGCAGAGTCAGCCCCAGCAGCAGAGAGCCCAGGCAGAAGCAGAGGCAGCGCCAGGGGTGGGATGGTGGTCCTGTCCTTTTGCCAGGGCTGGCAAGCGAGTAGCAGAGCTTCCTCTTCTTCCCCATGGTTGTTGGCTGAAGATGTGTCTGGCAGCAGGTCTTTCCTCTGAATGGTGACCGCTGCGAGCTGCTTCCCTTTATAATCTGTGGGCTGACACAAGCATTCTTCCCACATGTGCAGTGAATGCTTTGCATCTGCTAGGACTCTGCTAGTGTCCGTGGATGCCATCGCGCGCCAATCCACTAGGCAATCCGCTATGCATCCGGCTCCTTTCCACTGCGCCGTCGCTTTTGCTGTTCTCCATGGAAGCCCTAACGGATGTGTTATCCACTTCCCATCCGCGTAGGCTTCCGTTGAATATCCGCTTAAACATCCTTGCTACGTCCTCCCCCTTGTCCGTTCCTTTCCGTTGTTTGTCCGCTCTGTTTATGCAAATTTGGGCACTGACTTTTGAGAGCGGATAACAATGGATGGAAAATTTGTTCGTCCGCTGTGTCCTTTTTACATACGTTTTGCATCCGTCTGCCGATGTGACCTAGCCTTTAGGTTGTACATACTGCAAAGCCCTAATGAGGTTTTTGTTTGTTTTGACTATTGTTTATTTTAAATACGTTATGCAGGAATCAGACTACCATTGCATATTCAAAACCCCCACACTATATTAAAACAAACCATGACTTAGATATTAACTCTGTTTTTTTCCTCTTTTATTCCATTTGTATGCAGTGCTGAAGAACCAAAACAAAGTGTGCAGCTATATTTACATAGCATGATAGGCTAAATGTGGTGAGCTTGTCTGAGCTTCAGTGTGTTGCATGCATGCAGCCAGTGTGTGACACATGAGCCAAGCCAGTGGTAGGATTCAAATATTTTTTTACTGCCAGTTCTGTGGGCATGGTGTGGCTTGGTGGGTATGGCAGGGGAAGGTTACTGCAAAATATCCATTCTCTCCCCACCCCACTAACCTGCTTTCCAGCTCCATTCTCCTGTGCAGGACACCCAAAGAAGACCCAGCCGATCAGCTGGAACTTGGGAGGCAGAGAATAGTTGGGGGCGGTGCTAGTCAGAGGTGGTATTTGCTGGTTCTCCGAACTACTCAAAATGTCTGCTACTGGTTCTCTAGAACTGGTCAGAACCTGATGAATACCACCTCTGAACCCAGCCAATATGTGTTCCTTTGTTTCCAAAGGAGCAACATCATTGATTGCAGCTTGTTCTCCAAAGAATAAAGAAACTATGGCTTACACCCAGTTTTGGAAAAATCATTTCAACAATAAGTTGAAAAGGCCCAGATGAAGTTGTCTTGGACACTATTGTTAAAAAGGATGCCAGGCTGAGTTTTATACTTCAATCCAAAAACTTTTATTTATCTTTTAATCATTTCCTCCTAAGTTTTACATAGGATGCACCTTGACGAACTTGGAAATATATTCAGGGAGTCAGGATTGGTAAAAGTCAGAGCACTTGACTTTAGTTCTCCATAGCTGGGTTTAAATATCAGGATTCACTCCAATACTGGGTCAACAGATATTCTGAGTCTGAACAATTCATTGTGTGAAACCATAGAAACTAACCCAAGTTAAAACTATTCAGACTTTACATGTTATGCAAATGTGAGTGCTGAGTCTTAGCTAAGCATGCTTGCATGAACCAAGCAAGCATAGTCTGATTTTTATGTTATATGGATATTTTTTTTAAAAAAAACAAAACCTCTTGTTAGTGCTGAAAATTGATCTGGCAGGAAGAGAGTGCTAGGATAACAGCTTTCCTATGCAGCTGTTATTCCCCTTGCCCTTCACAACAGTGTTGGAAGATACTGTCGTATGATTCAAATGCAAGAGCATGGAGCATGTATGTATGTATATCTATAAATATTTAGATGATACCATTTGCAATACTATTTGTGTCCTTTGATATTTTTCTCACCTTGTTGTAACCAAGGTGACCTTTCAGAATCTCTTAAGGAAATGTCTATGATTAGAAAGTGCTAGAAACGGTAGTAGCAGGTCTGCCCTCAGATACCATGAAAATAACAAAGAAATATAATTGGATTGAAAAGGACTCAACATCTTCATTGCCAATTATAAAATAAAGGAAAATTACATGATGATTGGCATCATAATGGCCAGTGCTGAAATGCGATGACATATCAATATGATGTAGTTCTCTATTAGGAATGATAAATCAAAGGTTATTCATTTGTGTTTGATTTATGCCTTGGAAATGTTGCCATGGGAAATAAAGAATAAAATCTCTTCTTGGCAGCATAAAAGGCCCACGAGAGCCCTCTTCTGCTGGCATGTGAGAAATATAGGCTTTACAATTCCCCTTCCCAACCACTAGATTTCCCTGACGTGTTATCATCTACTTCATTTTTAATCTTCCTTCCTCTTGGCTCAATCTAGACACTGTTTAATATCTCTACTTGTACAAACAGAATGTACTACAGATGATGGTTTTACGAAAGGCACTGCTCAGAGTCCTTCTATTTTGATTGAAAGACCTTCACCAAGCACAATGGGAGCTATTGACACTTCCTACCCTGATCAAAATCTGAAGTTCCTAAAGGCCCGGTCACACTGCCCAACGGATGCAAAACATTTGTAAAAAGGACACAGCGGATGAGAAAAATGTTCCATCCATTGTTATCCGCTCGTAAAGGGGCAACAATTTGCATAAACCAGAGCGGATAACACGGAAAAGGAACGGACGGGGGGAGGCAACCGCAGGCAGATGGAAAACGGTGCGAGCGGCAGCCTAAGCGATGGAAGCGGATGGGAGCGGATGGCACATCCGCAAGGCTTCCGGGGGACCTCAGCAATAGCGGAGCGCGGAAACGGATGAAGTGGATAGATAAACCTCCAGTTCCAAGCATAGTGGGACTGTATGGTCCACTCCTCCCAGGTGCCACAGCTATTGGCCTTCATTATCAATAATAATGTACAGCCATTGATCCACACATTTGAACATAAACAATGACTGCTTTATTAAATGCCTGTTTATTGTAGGGCCACCCAACATACATGGCACAATCTCATCAGTGGCTGATGAGACAGGCTGAGGAAGCATCCATCAATCATCTATCAATCTGTTTGCAATCCGCACTGGCTCTAGCTGGGGAGTTGCACTGCAGTGTTCAGGAGGTTGCGCTGCTTCTTTCCTTCACGTGGAGGCTCTGTTTGGGGCCTTTGCACCATCCACAGTGTCTATCAGGTTTCGCTCTTCGCCTCCATTCCCCAGGCTCCATGTCCCCCATTGCCTTGTATGGGAGTCACGAGCCTGTTCTGCAAGACTGGGCTAGTGGGTGCGCATGAGTTGTGCAGGATGCAGCAAGCTTTTCCACCGATCCTCCTATGGTCCTGTGGGCGATGCTGCATGGTGGTGAGAAGTACCTGGAACCTATTGGCCAGGATGCAAAGGCGTTCTCCACCACCCACTTGCCCTGGACAAGCCTGTAAGTTTGAATATAGCATCTCTTTCACGGGTGAGGCAATCTGGAAGTGTCAGGGCTTCATGCGGTTAATGTTCTGAAGGGAGAAGGCGTCAATTCCCCAGATGAAGTAAGGGCACAATCTTGCATGTCCGTTGGCAGGGGGTCTGCGGATCTGGGAAACCCATGATGAGGTTGCATCTCAGCCCATCTTGAGTCCACTGGCGTTGTTATACCTGGGCATCTGAACATGACCCGTTTGCCTGAATAATCCCACCCCCCCCTTACCCTGCGATATGCATCAATGTAACATGAACTTTGTAGTCAAGCTATGCGACCATGGTGAAGAGGACGAATGCTGAGAAGCCTCTTGTAGTTGAAATAAGTGGCCTGAACTTGGGCAGGCGCTTTTGAGGTCACATGCTTGCATGCTATGGCTCCAACGGTGTGGGGGAAAATTCCAGCTTCTGATCACCATTGCTCTGCAACTTCTCTTCGCATCCTTCTTCAGTGGAGGGGCACTGGGAGGAGCTCCTCAGGTATTCTTCGTGATGGCCTGCACCACTTCTCTGACCAAATGCTGATGGTGTTGTGTGGCACCCTCTGGTGTCTGCACAATGCTCATGTAGGTGGTCGGCCTGAGGCAGGCTGGGCCGTAGTCGTGTCACTGAGCCCAGGGTGCCAGGCCTCGGGGCGGGAAGTTGATGGCTCTGCTTGGTCAACGAGCTGGTTTGTCAGCCGCTGCAAACAACTTTGTCAAAATGGCTGGAGGCATCTCAATGAAGTTCTGTTTGAATGCACGAGTGTCTTCGTTCCTGTAGGCTCCACCATTCAGTTGTTTTACAGTCCGTACTCTGCTCTTCTCCGATGCCATTCTTCGGAACCCAGACGCTTCTTGGCCACATCTTTTTCCTCCGTTAGTAGAGTTTCAACAGAGCCTGTAGAAATGGGGCTTCACACTGTTGCAGAAGGATGGTGGCTACCCAAAGGAGTTTGTTAGCGATCCATGGTGGGGATGAATGGATTGCTGTGGAGAGGACAGAGGCAGATGAAGGGTGGCAGAGGTCTTTGCACAGCAGGGGATGCTTGGTGCTGAAGTTGAAGATCCAGGTGAGTTTGCTCCCCTTTTTTATAGCAATAATAAGGTTTTCCCTATGTGTCCTTTGGCCATCCTCTAGGCTATCGCTCTAGTACATCGCTTAATATCCGAGATAGGTCCTCTGTGAACATGTTTTTCATTTTAAAATGGCTTTCTTATTGCGTGCTGCATCCCGCTTTCATCCTTTCTCGTCGTTGCTACTAACGCTGGCGCGTCCGTTCGCGTCCGTTCCGCTTGCCTCCTGTGTCCATTTACCGCTGGAGCGGATTGAGTTGCACGGAATGCGGCAGCAGATGCCTAGCGGATATAGCGGATTGCGTAATGGATGCAGAAAGGATGTCTCGCCCATATGCCTCGCGCGGATGCAGAACAGAACGCATTGGATACATTTTCCGCTCAAAAGTTTTGAGCAGCCTCAAAACCCTCTGATGTGGATGAAATGTCAATAGATGGATGCTTGGACGGTTATAGAGAGGAAGCAACCACGGAGAAAGTGAGTACAGAACGGAAGCATCGCGTTAACCAACGGATGGCAAGTGTTTTTCTCCATTTTACATCCTCTTTCCATCCGTTGTTTGACAGGGGCTTTACCTCTGATTGAAAGAAAAAACAAAGAAAAGACAGTTATTATATTTTCCCACCAGTTAAAGGATGTTCTTCCTTGTTTTCTACCAGGTAAATGAAGAAAAAACAACAGTATCATGCAAGTAGTCCACGATATCCAACCACAATCACAATTCTGTTGCTAAATAAGGCAGTTATTCAGTGAGTCATGCGCAATGTTATGACCTTTTTTGCCACAACTGATAAGCAAATCATTCTGGTTGTAAAGTGAATCATACAATTGTTAAGTGAATCTGGACTCCCCCCTTTGACTTTGCTTGTTGGAAGCCAGCTGAGGAAGTTGCAAATGACAATCACAAGACCCTGGGATGCTGCAACCATCATAAATCCATGTCAGTTATCAAACATCCAAATTTTGATCAGGTGACCATGGGGATACTCCAATGATTATAACTGAAGACTGATCTCAAGTCACTTTTTTTCAGTATTGTTGTAACATTTAAGGTTACTGAAGAAATAGTTGTAGGTTGAGAGCTACCTGTACGTAGCATGCTATTGCTGTTAATGTTGGCCTTAAACTGTTATTGGTAAAATAAGATACCAGTACCTTACCTCCATTACTTGATCCTACATTACAGTCATGAGGCTCCATTGTAACTCTTGTGGCTTCATATTAAACATGTTCATGATTTTAAAAACCTATAGCCCCCCTTCCCCGCTCTCTGTTCAACCAGTACCATGGTTCATGTAGTACAGCATTTTGTATCACAAAGTGGACAGTCAGATACATTCGAGGAACTTCCAAGTGTGGAAAGGAGGGTGATGATAGCCTTCTTCTGTGTTGCTTCCTGGTTGGTATTTAAAGCATGTTGTTGCCTGTGATTCAGCAATAGGTAAATGGAAAGCCACTGATCGAATAGTCCACCATGCAATTGTTTAGTTCATTTTTGAAAGCATTCAAGTGGCTGGCCATGACTATCTCTCAATCCATAGCTCAATCCAGGGGTGGGATGCTATCAGTTCTGCCTGGCTCTATAGAACTAGTAGCTCTGAAGAGCAGCAGACACAGAACCAGTTCTGTGTTTGCTGCTGTTTGGCCCATCTGCCCACCCTGGGCTTTTACCTGTCCTTTAATTCCTGCTTTTTCAATCTCAGCTGCTTTGTGCAGCACAGCTGAGGTTGAAAGAGCAGGAAAAAAGTGGCTTTTCAAATGCTGCTTACCTGCATGCAGCACTTTTCAGCTGTCTGGGCAACACAGCTTAAGGTTTTTTACATGTGCGTGCAAAACATAGTCACTGAACTGGTAGTAACACTGGTTGAATCCCACCCCTGGCTCAATCCATTGATTAACTGTGTGGTATGAAACAAATGGTGGGTAACCTCATGCAGCGGTAGTAATTTCTATTCAGATGGAAGAACCTTCCTGACTATTTAGAAGCAGTGCAAAAAGAATGATAATGGCACCTGGCACAGAAAGTCACAACTCAGTAAGACAAGGAGATTCATGTAAACAGTGCTGTCAGTGATACTTAAATCTTTCATAATCAGCACAGTACATTACATCTTAGACTAGTAGACAACAGCACTGGTTCTATTTTGACACATCGTATCTGGATACCTGTTAATCATGGTTAATGTGGACATTCCAATAGCAGCCCAAGAATCAAAACTTGGTGGCAAGGCAGATGATATAAATACAGTTCTGATAGCTAACGATTCATACAACTTCCAACTTTCATAAGCTCCTTTTTCCCCCTCTCAACTTCATACTAATTTTTAACGGTATCAAAATAAACCAAACTAATCATATTTGTACCCACCAGTTCTAGGTGTGGAACTAAGCATGCATTGGCTTATTGATGCTAGCTGGAGCTGTTAAGCAGTCTGTGGTGAACAAGGTAAGTACGGCAGGCATGGGCTCCAACTCTCTTTAGTGCAATAAAAATTAACTTGAGCCATCAAGAAAAAAGGATAACAGCTACATTCTGAAAACACTATGAGAATTAACCCTATGATCTTATTAGGAATATTTCACAAATATCTGATGAAGTGGGAATTTATTTTCTTTTCCTCCCACAAGAGTGATGCATGGTTTTTTGATAGATTTGTAACTCTATTATAACAGGGTTAAACAGAGTAGGGTATGCTTTGCCAAATCCTGTAGGAATGCAGTAGTATAAATAAAAAAAAACTTTTGGGGGAGGAAGCTCTGATGCAAATTACATCTTTTATCTCTCATGTCTTTTATAAAGAAGAATTACATAGAGCAACAATAGCATTAGCAATATCATTTAGGCTTATATACCACCCATAGTGCTTTACAGCACTCTCTAGGTGGTTTACAATGTGAACATTACTTCCATGTTTCCCCCAATAATCTGCGTTCCCATTTTACTGACCCTGGGAGGATGGAAGGGCTAAAGTTAGCCTTGAGCCCTGTTAGGTTAAACAATGCATAAAGGCATCTATATACCTGCTTTTTCAAACATCATTAAAAAAAACCTCCCTCCCAAACTAGTTGTTTAAGTTCTCTAGGCACCTGCAAGCTTCATGGCACACTTTAATAAATCTCACTTCATTCAATGAGGTTTAGTTTTCTGCTCCTGTCTGTGTTCCATGCCCTCAACTCAAGATCAATTTTTTGTGATTTGTAATTTTCTTGACAATAACATAAACTTGGTTTGCCATTGTCCTGTTGTTCTTACTTTTCCCATCCAGCCAACAGCCATGGTCCCCATCCAAGTATTAACTAAATCTGGCCAATGGTTGCTAAAATAGCTTTCATGTAGGCTATACAATTACACTCATACATGTTGTTAGAAATATATTAGATAAAGCTTTATGGATTGGCATATAGCTAAATGCCAATACAAGATGCTCAAAATGGAGGCAGTCTTAGATGAATATTAAATAGAACATGCCTTTTCTTTAATAGTTAATATGTTTGTTTACTGGTAATCACATTCTAATTGTCTAAAATAATTCTGTTGAATAACTGATTCCAAAATTTACTCTTTGGTCTTCTGACTTGTGAGAAAAGGCTGAGCAATTTGATATGTATATGCCCATTGTATGACTAGCAGGGAGAATACATCTGCTATTTGGATTACATTCAAGCTTCAATAGCTTAATTTATATGATACTTGGGTTCCTGGAGACCTTAGCTGCACTGACATTTTTATTGATTATATAAACTTGGCACTTTTCCAGAGAAGGGGAAAAAAAGAAGTAAAATCCTACTTGTGCTTGAAGGACATAGTACTGAGTTACTTTCACTAACAACATAGCCTATTATACTACAGGTAATCATTGATTTACAGCAGTTCATTTAGTGACCATTCAAAGTTACAACAGCACTGAATAAAGTGACTTATGACCATTTTTCAGAGTTACAACCTTTGCAGCATTCCTGTGGTCATGGTATCAAAATTCAGAAGCTTGGCATCGGGTTCATATTTATGACGGCTGCAGCACTGATGGGATTCAATTTTTTTTATGACTGGTTCTGTGGGTGTGGCTTGGCGGGTGTGGTTTACTGGGCATGGCTTGGTGGGTATGACAGCGGGAAGGATACTGCAAAATCCCCATTCCCTCCCCACCCCACTAACCTGCTTTCCAGCTCCATTCTCCTGTGCAGGGCAACAAAAGAAGACCCAGCCCAACATCTGGGACTCGGGAGGCCAAGAATAGATGGGGGCAGGGACAGTCAGAGGTGGTATTTGCCGATTCTCTGCTGTAGGTTCTCCAGAACTGGTCAGAACCAGCTGAATACCACCTCTGGGCTGCAGTGCCCTGAGGTTATGTGATCACCTTTTGCAACCTTCTGACAAGCAAAGCCAATGGGTAAACCTGATTCACTCAACAACCAGATTATTAACTTAACAACTGCAGTGATTCACTTAACAATGGTGACAAGAAAGAATATAAAATGGGGAAAACTTACTTAACAAATGTCTCACTCAACAACAGAAATTTTGGGCTCAATTGTGGTCGTAAGTCGAGGACTATCTATATTCACAACATGGTTGGGGAAATATTCTTATTGTTGATGTCACTGGAGTTTTGTGCAGGAAACAATTATTCCCTAAGTTGCCTTTAATGTTTAATAAGTAACAAAAACAAAGGGGGAAGGATGGTTTCATTAGTGATGCTATGGAAGCCAGCCAAAAAGTTTCTCTGGAATTAATACAATTATTTTCAGACGGAAACGTTAAATCACATTCTTAGAAGTAAAGGTGGGAAGGCAAGATTGGAGTGCCATATCTTCCCAGAAACAGAAAATTACTAAATAAATGCTGAGAAAATTAATTTTATTACGCCTCCCTGTTAAATGGGAGTTGAGGGGGAAGAGCAGATCCTTGCAATAATTGAGTAATGACCATATAGAACATTTCATAGAGCAGCGATCTCCAACCTTTCTGGCTCTGTGGACAGACAGCAGCACTGGGGGGGGGGGGGNGGGGGGGGGGGGGGGAAGGAGAGATAGAGGATGGTTTCACATGCATGCACCTGCCACTGTGTGACCTGGTTCCCAATGGGCCATGGCCTGGAAGTTGGGAACCCCTGTCATAAAGGACAATTTTTTATTAGAAAATTCTCTATGCAGATAATTCTTGACTTACAATTGGATTGAACTCTCAGTTATTGAGTGAAGCAGTCATGTGATTGCCATGCAACAGGTCATGTGACTGCCCATGTGATTGCTTCACTCAATGGCTGCAATCCCAGCACTCCAAATGTTGTGGACGGAACTCGATGTAAGGATCAAGGAGATGCCTGAGGGATGGTGGGGGAGGCCATGGGAAACTCCACTCAGGATCTAAAAATCTTCCCTGCCAAAATTTAAGCAGGATTTTCAGCCCCTCAGTGGAGAATCACTCATCTGTGGTCTGCACCAGGCCCACAAGGGCCTCCCCCATCCCCCTGAAGAACCCTGCACTCCTTTCCTTAATACACTGCCAGTCCATTCTCTGTTTGGATTTTGGCTTCCTGTTGTCTCTGGGGGCTGTTCTTCAGGGTTTGAGTTCTCTTGCTGCACCACTTTAAAGGAGATCAGATTCCCCTCTGTGCACAGAAGGGAACTCCTTCAACAAAATAAAGGAATGGAGCTCAAATCTTCAGGACTTAATCTCTGATTCTGCACCCCACTGAAGGCATTCAGCTCCTTTTGGCAGGCAGCTCTTTTAGCTAGCCCTCAGACATGAGGGGAAATCCACAGGCAGCAGCTTCCCTGCTGGCTACCATATTCATTTTTTGGGAAGCCAGCAGAGAAGTTTGTAAAGGGCAATCATGTCATTGCAGGGTTCTTGGCAACCAGTTGTGAGTCCCAACAGGTTGTCAGGCACCCAGATCTTGATCATGTGACTGCAGGGTGGTAGTGTCATGTTTAAAGATGTCTAGAAGTGTCTTCTGACCCAGTTCCCCAAACACAAGAAACCATCTGACATTAACTCAAAGATTCCTTTATAAGGAGTGCCAGTAGCCCCAGCGAAAATTTTCTCTCTCAACACAGGCTAATACACATAGATGTCTGCCACATCTATTCATCTCCCCACCTGCCTTTTACCCCCAGAACTAGGGTGGGGCTTCACTAGCAGTGATGGCTCTTCCTTCCCAAGGATCGACCAATGGATTTCCATTTCTCCCCTCTTCTCTGCCTTCTTTGTATCCCCGCATCAGGCACTGGACCCAGAAGTTCCTCCTCTTTCTCATCAGCCACCTCCAAACCTGGGGATTGTTGACTCACTATCTGAGGGCTGATGGACCGCCCAGGCTCTGTCTCTGTCTCTCTCTATTCTCTCTCCCCCCTCGGAGTTCTCAGGTTGCCTTGAGGGTGACCCTGACTCCAACACCTCCTCCTCTAATTTGGCTGCTGGAGGGGCCCATGACCAACAGGCCACAACAAAGTGCCTTAGGTGCTATAAAGCACTCTTTCCAAGGTTGTTTTGAAATTTTGACCATTGCTGAATGAAGAGTCAAGGATTATCTATACTGAAATGGTAGTTCTGTCCAAATGTAGAAGAAAAAATCAGAGGGGAAAAAGATAAACCTTGAAGACCTGTGTCAGTAGTTTTCATCTAAATCACAACTATCACCTACCAGATCTCCTTTGTCAAAAGCATCTCAGATTATAGGCATGTTTCTGATATTTGCATCTAGACTAATAACTTATATAAAGTGTTTACGCAAATCTATATTTTATTCATACTGTAGATTTTGGTGATGTTTAAGTGAGATGGTGTGTGTTTGTTTTTCTGTCTTCAAGCTAGTCTCAAATCCTGCCAATTAACACATTCAAGTCCCTGAAGTTTTCTTGGCAACACTTGTCAGAAATTGCTTCCTTTGGCCTTCTTCCTAGGATCAAGAGGATATATGCTTCATGAACATATGGGCATGGACCAGATGTCCATGGACCATGGACATATGCTTCATGTCTAACAGGGGTGTCAAACTCAATTTCATTGAGGGCTGCATCAGGGTTGTGTTTGACCTTGGGGTCCAGAGTAGGTGTGGCCAGCTCAACATCACTCATGTCAGGGGCTCCTGTGGTGGTCCAGGTATTCTGCCAGCAAAAACGGGCTCCATAGCTCCATTTATCGCTGCATCAACTTCCTGCAACCCTCTGCCAGTGAAAATGGAGTGCAGGAGAACTGTCTGTGGCCCTTCCAAGCTTCATTTTCACTGGCAGAGGCACTGTGGGTCGGTCCTTTCCTCTTTCCAGGGTGGTCCCATGGGCCATATCTAAGCACCCCATGGCCAGATCTGGCCCTGAGTCTTGGGTTTCACACCCCTGATGTCTAAGGCAGGGCTAGAATGCCTGGTCTCCCAGTTATGCAAAAATGGCTCTGGGTTCAATGTTCAATCTTCACCAAAGGACCTCAGCCCTAAGCACTGATGCAAGTGAAGCAGATTTATAAGGAACTGGTAGATATCTCCAATCCTGTCTTAAAAACTGCATGTGAAAATTAATTTATTTAATTAACCAACTTAATTTCAAAAGATAAAATGTTCTTCTTTTGCAGTTTTTGGATGCAAATAAGGTATTGAGAATAGCAGGAGGAGAAAAGTTTTAAAAATATCCTTATTCTGACATATTAATAAATGTTTGTTTAAAAAGTTAATTGCAATGCTTGTAAAATGAATGTAAAGAAAAATGCAAAACGTGATATAATTTAGTTCATTCCTCATGGAAATGAACCAATAAATGGCTGACATGTAACACCTCAGTCTGATTTCATAGCAGGGACTTTAATTGAAGTTCTAAGTATCCCATTTATTACAAAGATCACTCAGAAGAAAACTTATAAAAATATATAGATTAATCATGATCATTAAAACTGAGGCAAAACACATAGCAAGCACATTTCCTTCAAAGTGATTTAGTGGAAATGTTCTAACCAAAGTTTTCATTAAAAAAAGAAAGAGGAAAATTCCTGTAAAAAGTATTTAGTTAAATTTTTCCTACAACATTCATTCAAAATGGTTTTTCTCATCTTACCAATTATAAGAATTTTTAAATGTTGATGCTCATCAATAAGAGTGGAAAAGTTTACATAAATATTTATACTGTATAAGTTTTATGTGCACTAATTATGCCTTTTGTCTTTATATATTTTTCTAGCCTGTGAATTTTTTTCAATAAAATGCATTCATTGTATATTTTTGAATATGTGTATTTATTTCTTGCTTCTCTGTCTCTCTGTCTCTCTCTGTCTCTCTCTCTCTCACACACACACACACTTTCTCTCTTTCTCTCTCTCTCTTTCTCTCTCTCTCTCTCTCTCTCTCACACACACAAACAGGGTGTAGGTGTGGGTATGGGTGTGTGCTTAAGTATTTGGACCATATAGTTGAATTTTTGATGTGCGTGCTTTTCTTAATTTCATCAGGTTTGAATTATCTGATCTTCTCAAGTGTCCTTAACCATGCCTTTTATTTCCTCTTAACTCCATTTATAGAATAGCTAATTCTCAGTCTTTTATAAATATATATATTCAACGGGAAAAAATCACATACTTAAAACTTAAATAATCAAAACAAGAATGTAAAAATAAGCTTGCATTGTCAAAGTGATAAAAGCTTGTAACGAAAAATAACTTAATTTTGGCTATTATATAATCAGTAAAAATAAAATCACATATTTTCTTCTTTTTCCTTGTGTATAGTTACAGAATGTTGGGTGTAAATCAGGGAATTGCATTTTGACATCCAGATGTTGTTAAAGAACAATTTCCAGCTGCCCTGGTGTGGTCAACACAATAAAGCTGGACATTATCACTCAACAACATCTGGATATTAGAGGGTCTGTAACTCCCCACAAAATTCATACTGTCTAATAATGTGAAATATTTTACTTATTTTAAGCAAGTAAAGCCAACCTATGCTATTGGTTCCCATCAGACTACTTACCCAATGTTCTTCCCTAGTCCACCATTGCATCCTTGATGAACAATGAGATTTATGGAATTTTTAAAAAAGAGGTTACTTTGATGAAGAGCACAAATACTAGGAATTCTACAAAAGGAAGTCAATGACCAGATGAATGAGAACATGGTTCCTGAAAATACCATTGGAGGATCAGTGGCAGCAACAAGTCTACAGAGCAGTTATGGTTGAATTCAGAAGCCTGGTGTGATTCCAGCTCTGCTCATGCTTTAAATTGATGCTTTCAAGTCAGTTTTGATTCCTGGTCCCTGCCTGGACTAATCCCTGCAGTTTTCTTTAAAATATTTTGGAAGTGACTTTCCATGTCCCCCTTCCCAGGGCTGATAGAGAGTGACTCGAAATCATCTGGCTGGCTTTGAGTTTAACGCAGGGCTTGAACTAGTCTAGTGTGTTGACCATTATACTAATATGGCTCCATTACATTAAACTGCACTAGCATGATATATAAGATGACTTATTGTCATGAAGCAGAAAAGAAAGGGAAGAAAAGCTCTCAATGTAGATAGTTGGTCTGAATGGAGAAGAAACCATGTACAGCTAATTTTGAAATTTAACATTTGTCCAACAATAGCTTTGTGCATTAAAATAATGGTGTCAAGGTTCCGACAGATGAACCCAACCAAGCTAGCACTCCGAGATGATCAGATCTCTTTAAGAATTGTTTTATTGAGTACATCATTTTGGCACGCATGAAAGCAAAACCAACTCTAGCTATTTCCCGCAGTTTTTGTATCATTGTAGAATAGACATTCCCTTCTCTCCTTGTCACAGGTCACATTGTCCAATTAGGTACTCTGGCATCTCCTGGGAACTCCTTCAAATTTCTGGCCAGCACCTGTTGAGATGACCTTGGTTTCCATAGTATGATCAATTGTTATTGTCTGGCCTGACATCTCCCTCTCCACATACTTTGTGGCAAGCTGAGAAATGAAAAGATGGCTGCAGCAGCATTGGTCTGTTTTCAAGTCGCAAATAGTTTGATAACTTAACTCCATCATGTCACTAGGTAGGCCTAGCTATCAGGTCTTTCCAACCTAAGCACAAACCTGAGATTTCCTCCTTTTGCTCTGAAAGAAATAAATCCTCAATAAAACAAGTTGCTAGTTGTTGCTTTTCTCAGTCCTTCCTCCTACCCCATGAAGGATGAAACTGCTGCATCAGAAAGGTATTCTTGACAAAGGGCTGAGATTATCAGAAAGTAAAAAGAGAAAGAAAGAAAGAAAGAAAGAAAGAGAAAGAAAGAGAAAGAAAGAAAGAAAGAAAGAAAGAAAGAAAGAAAGAAAGAAAGAAAGAAAGAAAGAAAGAAAGGTGTAGTGTTAGCTGAAGAGCTTGGGCTACCTTGCTTCAAGACAGGTCCACTAAATGTTGTTCAGGGAGAAAAGCAGTGGGAGAAAGGACTGAGAGAAGCAACAAATGACAACTGGTTTCACTAAAAACGGCATATTTATCTCACTACCTAGATCAGGGCTTTCAAACTCCCAGCCCATGGGCCAGATGTATCACATGCTAGCCATGCCCACCCTGTTTAGCAAAGAGGAAAAAAGTCACAATACGTCACCTGATGACGTGATAATGCAAGTTTGACACCCCTGACCTAGATGTTCTTTGGATATTTCTTCTTTTTTTCCGTGAGCCAAGAAAGATCCTATATAGATACACTGTTCATCTCATATTTGAGGTCAGGATGTCGAATCCACTTTTGTCTTCCAAAAGGTTTTTGAGTCTGAAGCTGTCAAAAATCCTTGACCTTGGCTAAGTACTTTGCTATGTGTGAAATAGTGGCAGCCTGCCCTTTCAAGGTTGCTTAATTATTTTCTTTGTGAGTTGCTGTGCCAGTCAGGTTATACTTAGCAACAGAGGGAAAGGAAACAAGACTTCACAGCAGATTGTATTACCAATTAATTGAACGTCCTGTGAAATAAACATTGTGGCTTGGATGGGATTAGAATGTGAGGCGAGTACAAGTTTGGCTAATTGTTGTTAAGCAGCGGGAAGAGAAATGCAAAAGGCAAGGAAACATCATTGTGTGAATTCTGTGTGGCATAAGCATGGGTAAGGGGGCAAACATATATTCCATAGTTTGGAACATAGAGGGAATGATCTTCCTATCTGCATATATCTTCGGGAGTAATATGCAAATACATTTTTATCTCTAGATCTACCCATGATCATACTGTTCATTTTTGGATAACTCCTTTCTCTCATTCTCTCTCCTTCTCTTATTCTCAGGCTACAGCAGCCATTCTAGTATTACTTCTCAATGGGAAACTGGAATCTGACTGCATCTATGGGTATTACTATTTTTTACTACATTTTTCCCCATCATGCCTTCCATTTTGAAAAGGCCCAGTGGAAGAAAATCCCTCATGTTGACATCCCTTGGGATTTAATGAACATATAGGAAGCCAGCAATATTGCAGACGGGATTATATAATGGAAAATAAGAAGTTCAATAATGCTCCTCAACAGGTAAGTATGCTGATACATAACACCCCTCCCTACCTGGTCCAGTTCGGAGCCTTGCCTACCATATGTAATCACGTAGGTAGGCGGAGCTTTTATGTGTTCTACTGGACCTGTGCAACTCAGTCTCCGGTTGGCTCCTGAACTGTTTCGATGGATCTGTTGTTCCTCCCGTCTGTCTTCTTGGAACATCCTGGAAGGTTGAATCGGACATGCTGCTCCCGCCAGGAATTTCCTGGCTGGTTGAGTTGGCCTGGTTGCTTCCGCCAGGGACTGCTTCCCCACTATTCTTTTGGGCCTGTTCCTGTCTTCTCAACCTGTCTTCTTCCCTGGTCCCAGGTACGTGTTTGTATTTCCTGACCGGGGCTAGTGTTAGTCTTGGATGTTGCGTAGTTGTCAGGGTTTGTTCTGTTGCTCGTGGAGGGTCTCCCCCTCCCTTCCCACTTGTGTTTTGTTTGTTTGAGGGGTCTCCCCCCTCTTCTCTGGTTGTGTTTTGTTCATTTGTTCATTTTGTTCATTTGAGGGGTCTCCCCCTCCCCTATGGTTATTGTTGAGGGGTTTCCCCCTCCTTCCTTGTATTTGTTTGTTTGAGTGGTCTCCCCCCTTTTCCGTGGTTCTGCTTGGGTCCCCCTTCGTGACTCTCGATCTGAGCTGGTCAATGTGTCTCCTCCAGCTTCTCCCATCCTCAGTGTCTACCCTGTACAAACGGGGCTCTGTTATCTGGGTTACTTTTGCTGGTATCCACAGTGCTTCTCCTGTGAGATATTTTGCATAAATTTATGCAAATTTTGTTTGAAATGTGTGGCAATTACTGGAGGAGTCTGCTGGTTTTTCTGGGCTTTATGTGGGGTGTAGTCTGTCTAGGTGTGATCTTAGTTTCTTTTCCATTAGTAACTCTGCTGGGCTTTTATTTGTTGTGGAACTGGGTGTCATGTGTTGAATGGTTAGTAGCTTATCTATCTTTTCTTGTGTGTCTCCCAGCCCCAGCTTATATAATGTTTCCTTCATGTAATGTACCATGCATACTGCCTGTCCGTTCATAGCTGGGTATCCCAGCACTGTTAGTGCATGCCTTATCCCCTGTTGTGCTAGGAATCCCTCGAATGTTGTTGCCGTGAATTGTGGCCCGTTGTCAGATACAATCACATCCGGCAATCCATGTGTGGCAAAAAGTTTCCTGAGCTGTCTAATGATGGCTTCTATTGTGGTGGAGTGCATGAGGCTTACCTCTAACCACTTGGAGTAAGTGTCTACGACTATTAGAAATGTGTATCCTTTGGTTGGGACTGCAAAATCAATGTGTAATCTTGACCATGGTCCCCTTGGTGTTTCCCATTTGTGTTTTGGTGCTGTGGGAGGGGGGGTGTTGGCCTTGATTCCTTGCAGCTTTTATACATTGACACCCAATCCCCTATTTCCTTATCCATCCCTGGCCACCATACATAACTCCTTGCCAGGGCTTTCATTTTTACAATATCTGGGTGTCCCTCATATAATAATTCTAGTATGTGTTTCCTTAATCTGTCTGGTATGATCACCTGATCCCCCCAAAGTATGCATCCCTTAAGCATTGAAAGTTTTTTTTGTCAATTCCAGAATGGTCTAACGGTCTCATTGCTCTCAGTTTCTGGCCATCCTTTTCCTACCCAATTTAAAATCTGTGCCTGGTTTTTGCCTCTAGCTGTTTCCCTAGCGATGTCTGCTGCCGTTACGGGTAGGTTTTGTTATGTCTCTATTTGAGGGACAAAGTGATTGGTGCTGGGTCATCTTCTATGTCAGGTAGAGGGCAATGGCTAAGCGTGTCAGCATGATTTATGTCTTTTCCAGGTTGGTAGGCCAGTTTATAGTTATAAGCAGCCAGGAATTCTGACCACCTTATCATTTGTGGTGATAATATATTAGGTGTAGCTTTGTTTCCTGTGATTATGCCCAGGACTGGCTTGTGGTCTGTGATTAGTGTGAAAGTTCTCCCATAGATATATTCGTGGAAATGTTTTATTCCGGTGACAGCAGCCAATGCCTCTTTGTCTAGTTAACTGTATTTCCGCTCCGGCTTTGACTTTGAATAGTCTTTGAATAGTCTTTGAATAGAAGGCTATGGGTGCTTCTTTCCCATCGGGTAGTACGTCGCAGGTTAGTGTTATTGGAAGTGTGTCACTGTATTGTATTAGTACATAGTCTGATGTGATCAAGTTTTTTATCTCCTGGAATGCCGTTTCTTCTCGTTGCCCCCAGGACCAGGTTGCTTTCTTGTCAAGCAACCTGTGTAGTGGTTCTTCAATGGTTGCTTTCTGCGGTAGGAATATATTATAAAAGTTAATGAGTCCTAAGAAAGCTTGTAGATCAGGTTTTTTTGTGGGTCTGGGGGCTTCCTTGATTTCTCTGACTTTATTTTCAGTATGATGGATTCCTTCACTGTCTATAAGGTATCCTAGGAATTCAACTTTGCTGGTGGCTAATTGGCACTTCTCCTTTTTTACTTTTAGTCCCGCCTACTTGAATTTGCCTAGGATTTCCCTTAGGCAACTACCTTAGGTAGTTGTTCTTTGTTCCTGGTGGATATCAGGACATCATCAAAGTATGATACCGCCCCTTTTATCCCTTGCAATAGGTGTTCCATTAAGCTTTGGAACACCCCTGGGACGATGCTGACACCAAATTGTAGTCTGTTGCATTTGAATGTACCCCCATGCATCACAATTGTCTGGGCTTCCACTGTTTCAGGGTCTAGTTTTGCACAGATTTTCCCCCCAGGCAATGTAATAGATGCTGTACCACTGGAACCAGGTGTGTGCTTTTTGGAGCGTGTGGTTAAGGGTTGCTTTGTAGTCCCCACAGATGCACACCGACCCATCCAGTTTAACTGGTGTAACAATTGAGGTTTCCCACTTAGGGTGGTCAATTGGTTCTAAAACCCCTTGTGCGATGATTTTATCAAATTGCTCATTTTTGATTTTTGGTTTTAGTGCAAAAGGAACCTGCCTTGCTTTTAGTCTTATGGGCACTATATTTGGGTTTAGACTAAAGGAAATTGGGGACCCCTGGTACTTGCCCAGTTTTCCATCGAATACATCTCGGAATTCTTCCATCAGATCGTCTTCCCACTCTGTTTCAGTTATGCTGTTTATCCCTGTGACCTCGATTCCTAATGGTGCAAACCATTCAAGTCCCAATAGGCTGGGTCAATTTCGGTCGACTATGGTTAATAGAAGAATTCTGGTGTATTTTTTGAATGTTGCCTTGAATTTTCTGGAACCTATTATTGTTCCCCTGGTAGTCTTTCAGTGTTAGTGTTTGTTTTTCAAGTTCTTCCCAGCTCATGTCTGGTATCAGTCTTTTTATGGTGTCACACGATACCATTGACAAGTAAGAGCCTGAGTCCACTTCCATCCAGCACGGCTGGCCTTCTATGGTGACCTGGCCATATACTTTCTAGGCATTTGTTGTGTTGGAGTGTCCGATGGTCACCGTCTGGTGTGTTTCTTCCTTTCCATTGTTCATTTCTTTCCCTCACCTGCTTCTGTTGTCTTGGTTCCAATGGCTCCCTGTTTGTCTCTCTCTCCCTCTCTCTCTGGGGGGGGGGGGG
>BHFT01039610.1:0-10454 GCA_004320025.1 Laticauda laticaudata | reverse complement strand
TTCCTTTCCTTTCCTTTCCTTTCCTTTCCTTTCCTTTCCTTTCCTTTCCTTTCCTTACCTTTGTGCAAGCCCAGACAGCAATTCTTCAGGGTCTTTTGCCTTGCCCTTTTAAAAATTAAAATCACGAAGGGCTTTATATATAAAGGATTCTTTATTTAATGATAGAAGCCTTTCTTATTTACTAAATTGGATTCTTATGCAAGTATTGCTGTAGAATCTATTTTATTTTATTTGGTTTGTCAATTGCTTACAAGATGATAGGTACAAGTAAAAACATAGTTATGAACACATGGATACATATAAGAAAAATAAAAGGAAACAATAGAACAGGGATGGTAGGCACGTTGGTGCGCTTATGCATGCTCCCTACTCTTCACACTGCTCTGATTTATCTAGAACAGTGAGGGGGCTATGTGAGGATGCTTTTTGTGGATATTAGTTCTGCGTTTAACACAATTCTTCCACATAGACTAGTGTCTAACCTTCTGGACCTTAGGCTTTCTAATTCAATCTGCTTTTGGAAAGTGGATTTCCTGTCTGGCCGCTCACAGAGGGTCAGATTAGGTAATCATACCTCTTCAGTCCTTATTCTTAACACTGGTACACCATAGGGTTGCGTATTGAATTCCTTACTCTATAATACTTTTTTGTGCATGACTGCATTCCCACTCATGCTAGTAATACTATAGTAAGAATCAAAATATGATATTCAAGGACAGTTCACAGACAATGGTCTCAGGAAGAGCAAGCTCTTGGGTAACTTGGACTTTTTATAGAAGATAGCAACACCACCTCCTCTATGGATTTCATGATCAGATTGGTAAACATGATAGTCTCTTACTGTGGTAATGGAATCAGGGAGAGATGCAATGAGCCATCTTTCACAGACAACTATGATGTCAAATTTAATTCAGGTATTTTATTCAGAAGACTTCTTGCATTGAGTAGCTTCCATTTAAGGCCAGCTGTAGTTGGAATTGAGGTAGTTAGGGGCGTGTGTTCCTAGTTTTGAGTGATGGCGGTTCAGATGAAGTAGGATAATAATTTAGCACTATAATATTGGAGCTGTAAAAATCAATTTTTAATGACAATGAATCAAGATTCCTGGGACCAATGATTTTGATGCTGAATTGTTAAATTCCTTTGTTGAGTTTTTTTTGTGTTACTGCCATAGCTTTAAATATATGCTTCGATACATAATGTATGAATAATTGAGAAAGAACCATGAGTACTTGTTGAAATGTGTCCTAACTACCAGAAACTACAATGTATTATATTTATTTGTTTGCCGCCTATCTTACCACAAGACGTACAAACAAACATAACTATCAAACTGCTTTTGAAAAAAACAAAGAACATTATTTATAAAATAATTATCCATGTCATGGATTCCTTGTCTGAGGATTCCTAATGAAATACTGTTTTTCCTGGTATCATAACTCAGACTCTATGGTCTGCCATTCACCTCTTGTATTAAATTTGCTAGTGTACATGAAATGAGAGTATGGGAGACTCCGCATATTCTTCAGGCAACAAATTATCTTGAATTAGCTATGACACTTGAAGTATCTTGAAATTCATATCACCCAAAACTTTTTCTTCAGGCTATCCTGGAATACTTCTTTCTTACCTTCCATTTATCATGTTAGACAGAAAACACAGTTGATCAGCCCTGAAATCCTACAGATATGCTGTTCATTTTTTTAATACACCAAACAGCCTTCTGAACCTTGTCTATATTTTAAAGCATCCTTCTTCTACACTGATTAANCACTGATTAATTTGGCAGAACACATAGAAGGTGACAATATGACTTAAAGTTATGAAAGCAGATTTACTTGCGACGACTTCTGATTTGCACTTAGGAACAAAATATGTCACCAGATAGCAAAAAGTGGTTGGATGAAATTCAGGATTCAACCAAATCCTGATTGGCTGAGGAGTACATGAAGATTTTTTTGAATGGTACATTATGACAGATTGGAAAGCAACTGCTAGTAGCACCCAGTAGAAGTTGTTGGCAATTCAGGTCATAACTACTCACTAAAGATAAATTCCACTTATCCTTTAACACTGATTTGTCACTTTTGTCAATATTGAAGAATTACTGCTTCTTTGAATAAAGAGATCTTCAGTCATTCAATGATACAGTGTATCAAATTCAGCAAAATATTTAAGAAACCAGAATTGGACTTAGGTCTTTGGTCAAACTGAACTTTAACTAAAGCTTAAAAGAACCCTCCAAGAATCAGCAACTCCTGGTCTGAGTTTACCTTGTAATCAATATGAAATAGCTTGGGAATACTTGGCAAAGAGATTCTGCCTATAGGAAGTGTCAGTATGACAGATCATCAAGTCAGAGCTGCAAATAGTGGACTGGAACAAGTGCTCAAAGGGGACCTTATCCAAAGTTATTGGCTGTTAAAATGATGGTGTGAGCAATATTCTTGCTAGATCTGTTTATGTAGTTTACAATAAAGAACATGGGCTATAAATGCTCATGTCACACGCACAGGATGGAAAGAGGTATGTAAAGCGAGAGAAACACTTGGCCATCCGTGGTTAACGCGATCTTCGCTTCTGTACTACCCTGCCTCCTTTTTTTATCCTCTCTATCATGTCCAGCATCCGTCAGCTGACTTTCATCTCGCTCAAAAAGTTTTGAGCTGCACAAACTTTTTGAGTGGATAAGTATCATCATAACGCTTTCCCTTTTTTTTCGTTCTGCATTCCACACGATACGGGGTAACATCTGTTCTAGCATCGTTCGTCATCCGTGTACGCGTCCGCTATACTTCCGCTAGGCATCCTTGCAAAACTCACATCTTGCTCCAGCAGAAAACGGAGCAGCACGGGAGGAAGCGAAAACGGACCGCGGAACGGCACGCACAGGCATTAGTAAGCACAGAAGTAGAAAGGATGCAAAGCAGATGCAGCTCGCATTACAAACGCATTAAAATGAAAAAAATGTTCGCAGAGGGGGACCTTTCTCGGATATTTAGGATGTCTGCGGATGCCTAGAGGAGCAAAAGGACACCGTAGCGGCAACCTATATTTTCTATAAAAAAGGGAGAAGGACTCAACTGATCTTCACTTTCCTCCTAGCAGCCGCTGCGTGCAGCCGTCTTCAGCCTGCCCTTGCCTTCTTCATAGCAATCCAGTCATCTCCACATGGATATCAACATCACATCCTTTTGGTAGCCACCATAGTTCTACGTGGCCTGCAAAGCGCCAGCCAAGTCGGGGTCCACTTATTTCAACTACAAGGCGCTTCTCAGCATCATCCTCTTTGTCATGGTCGATGGCTGACAACAGTTCATGTACATCGATGCTTCAGGCACTGGGTCATCTTCAATGCCGCAGGTATAAAGGCCGGTTGCTCAAGGAGGGGCTGGGAATGGCAACCTCATCATGGGCATGCCAGATTCCAGAACCCCCTGCCCAACAACACGCAGTGTGCCCTACTACTTCATGGTGGGGGATGACACCTTCTCACCTCAGAACCAACTCAATGAAGCCGCTACACCTCCAGATGCCTCACCCGTAAGAGAGGATCTTCAACTACAGGCTGTCCGGCAAGGGCTGGGTGGTGAATGCCTTGGCCATCCCTGGCCAACAGGTTCCAGGTACTTCTCACCACCATGGCAGCATCGCCTACAGACGTGAGGATGTGGAATACTGCTGCAGTCCTGCAAATCTTATGCGCACTCGTACCAGTGTTGCAGAACAGGCTCGTGGACCTCAACAGGCAATGGGGACATGGAACCTGGTGAAATGGAGGCAAGGGCGAAACCTGAATAGACACTCGTGGATGTCAAGGCCCCACAGCAGCTTATGTGAAGGAAAGAAGGCAGCGCCAACCTCCTGAAACACTGGTGCAACTCCCCGCTGGCGCAGTGGAGTGGCAAGACAGGATAATAGAATGCTTAATCGGATGCTTCTTCAGCGCTGGTCTCATCACACACTGATGAGATTGGCGCCAGTATGTTGAGTGGGCCTACAATGAACAGGCCATTTAATAAAGAGTTGTGTTTTATGTTGAATATGTGCTGATAAGTGATTTACATTGTTATTGAAATAATAAAGGGCCTAGGTCGGTGCCCCTGGGAGGGTCGGACCACAGTCCCCTATGTCTTGCACTGGAGGCTATTCTATCCACATGCTTATTAAGACCCATCCCAAAGGTATCCCTGCCCATCCCCAGCTATACCCATCCCAAAGGTATCCCTTGCCATTCCACTGCTATCCTTACCATCCCAAAGCATGCAAAGGCTAAGCATTTCTAAAAGTTTCCACCCAGACTTTATTTGACTAAAATAAATGAAGCAAGTGTGTGAAGCAAAGATAATCTTTATTAATAACAATCTGTAAAAGAAAATGACCCAAGTGTCTTAAGCAAGATAAAGGTCACAGGTAGCCACCAATCCCTGGCATCTCTCTTGGATCACTCTGAGGCGTGCCAGTTCTCAGGAGTGAAGGGTCCAGCGTGCTGTGGAAGGTGGCCTGCTGCTTGGAGTGCTGGTCTGAGGCGTCTTGGGTGCCCCTGGCCCCGAGAGGACAACAGGGGACTGGTGTGTGGGGGAAGCTCTCAGATGAGCTGGCTCAGTCCTGTGATGTTGAGAGCCCCTTCCCTCCAGGACATAGGGTGTCAAGCCCCAATACCGATGAACAGATCGTTTCTCAGGCCGGGCTAGCTGTCGGGTGGAAATAAGGTTTATTTAATGCTCACTGGCTATCTAAAGTTTATTATGTTAATTGATAAAAAAAGAAATCAGAGATAAAAACCAAATGATCGACATCTTAAGTGCCATGCATCGACTTAGGAAACAATATATAACTGTAAAACAGCGTGTAGAAAAACATAAAAGGTAAATTATAACCGTATTTAATAAAAGGTAACGTATCCATAATGAATTGGAAGTCGAAAAGGAAGGGAGGGAGCACTGTAGTTGGGGGATGTCTGGTCTGCAGCTTGAGCGAGGTGAGGCATGGATGGCATCTGTTGGCGTGGGTGGCATCTTGGTGTGGGTGATCTGTGGCGTGGTGGCCATCTGGTGGCATCGGCGGCATCAGTCGCATCGGTGGCACCGGTGGTGTACATCACCTGCTGCCTGCTGGGAAGGGCTGCTGTGGCTGCTGGAAACCCTGGTAGCCGAAGCCTTGGTAATGAGGGCCTGTGGAAAGCCTTGGAAGGGCTCACTTCGGTGGTTAGATCTCAACCTCCAAAGAAAGCTTGCACTGGCCATTCGTGTAGTGTTTCCGGTCGGTGAGCTTGACTGCGGGGCCTGGCCAGACTTCTTGAGGTGCAGCTCCCTACCAGGTGTGCATGTGCTTCCACCACCCGAGGAGCGGAACCTCCCAATTGTAGCCCAGGCTCTTCCGCTTCTTCTCCAAGCAGCCTGCTTCCTCTTGGTGTCTCGATAGACGCTGTGTCCTTCCCACCATGGTAGCGTTCTCCCCAGGCCATCTCCAGCACCTCATCCTGCATGTCCTCTTCGATTGATTATTGGCTCCCTCCTGTTCTTGCCGTATTTGCCTCTTCTCCCTCTGGCAGGGCCTTTCTGGGCCCTCATGCCAGAGGGGCTTCGGGATGTAGGGGGTTGCTCCACCACACCACCACCACACCAGCGTAGCAACAACAACAGTAGCAGCAAAAGCTGCACCAGGCAGCCACCAGCAGGACCAACGCAGGCAACCAGCAGGATCCAGGGATCAGAGCAGCAGAGTTGCAGCCAGGGCACCAGCAGGACAGGAGCACCAGCAGGGAACCAGGCAGCTCAGAGAGAGTAGCACCCAGCAGAAGCACCAGCACCCAGGAGCAGCGCCAGCAGCACACAGGCAGGACCAGGAGCACCAGCAGGACCAGGAAGCACCCAGGCAGGACCAGCAGGACCCGAGAGCAGCGCCAGTAGAGTAAGCACCAGCAGAAGCACACCAGCACCAGGAGCGCGCCAGCAGAGTAAGGCACCAGCAGAAGCCACTGCACCAGGAGCAGCGCCGCAAGTAAGCACCCAGCAGAAGCACCAGCACCAGGAGCAGACGGCCAGCAGAGATAAGCAACAGCAGAAGCACCAGCACCAGCGCAGCAGCACCCAGCCAGAGTAAGAACCAAGCAGAAGCCACCAGCACCAGCCAGGAAGCACAGCCACCAGGAGCAGCGCCAGCAGGAGCTCCAGTACCAGAAGGAGTCAGCCCAGCAGCAAGAAACCCAGCGAAAGCAGAGAGTTCAGGGCCAGGGGATTGATGGTGGGCCCTGTCCCTCTTGCCAGGGCTGGCAGGAGATGGCAGAGACTTTCTCTCTCTTCCATGGTTGTTGGCTTTGGCTGGCTGGCTGGCTGGAGCTGTGCTGGCAAGCCAGGTCTTTCCTCTGTGACATGCTTGACCTGCTTGGAGCTGCATCCCCTATATCCACGGGGCTGACACACACTGCATCCTCTCTGCAATGTTTGCAGTGAATGCTCTGCATACCGCTAGCCATCCTGCTAGGCTTTCCGCTTGCATTCGCGCTTCATCCGCCTCGGCAGTCCACTCTGCATCCGCTCTTTCCTCCGCTGCGAGTCCCGACCTTCGCTGTGCTCCCCCCGGAAGCCCTGCGGATATGCCATCTGCTCCCATCCGCTTCCATCCGCTAGGCTTCCATGGAGCATCCGTTTTACATCCCCTCTACATCCTCCCCCCGTCCGCTCCTTTCCATTGTCTACTCTGGTTATGCAAATTCGGGGCACTTTTGAATGGAACATTTTCTCGTCCGCTGTGTCCTTTTTACAAACGTTTTACATCCGTCAGCCAATGTGACAGGCCCTTAAGCTTATGCTTCTTTTCTAGTTTACCTGGAAAGGCTAATAAATGTAATGATCCACTTTTTATAAATGCTATTGTTTATCTGAAGCTATCTAAGATACTTACTTTATGGAACTGATTACATAACCAGTGTTTTAATACAATTAGACTTACTTGCTGTTATAGTACTTGTTTGTTTATTCGGGTCAGAAGCATCACAATTAAAATAGGGCATACTACATGACATAAAATTTAAATTATAAAATACAAGGTTAAAATATGTACAAATTAAACAGATCTTGTCCAGAAACTAGCAACATTGTATTCTGTCATACAGCCACAAGCTCCTTAAGTGTACACTAATCAAGATACAATATTTAGTGTTATTTCATCCACTGACCTTAAGTGTAGTGTTGGTATAGTGCTGCTTATATATTAGGGTTCTATCTAAAGTGACCTCTAAATATTTAGGGCTATGGCAATGCTCCAATAACATCCCTTTTCATATAATATGCAGCTTCCTAGCAACCTGCTTATTGTGAAGAGGGAAGGCACACACCTGTGTTTTTGCTGGATTTGATCTAAACTATAAGAACTATTTTTAACTTTTGGGATGATCTGGGACAGATAGGATGTTATAATAAACTTTCTATGAGTGGATTACAATAACAGTTTGTTAACAAAGTTTTCAAACTATTATTATTGTTGTTGTTATTGTTGTTCCTGTTTATGACAACTATTTTGTCATATATAGAAGACAGGTCAATAATTTGCAAATAGATGTATCAGTTTAAAAATTTTGGTGAGGTACTTCTTTTACAAGCGGTGGGAATCAATGCCATAGTAATGCATTTATCAGTATTCATTTGGGGGATATTATGTATTATGTGTTTATGTATCTTTTCTTTTTTAATGTCTTGATTGTTTTGTTCTTTTTTGCTCTGTTTTGGATTTTTTGAAGTTTTATGTCTTAACTTTGTCTTCGGTAAAATAAAAAACAGATGCAAAGAAAAAAATAAATAACAACAAACACAAACATGTCTGAATTCCAAATACCTGCAGAATCTCTCTATGCTACTTACAAATTGGGTCCTCTACTTGCTTAAGGATGCATAATGCATGTTGTTAACAATACACCCTGATTTTATAATTTTAGATTTATGATAAATTTTTACTTTTTTATTGTCTTTTTGTATATCAAAACAATCATTTTTAAATGCCATGAATCATGTCTTTAAATTCTTCCATTTGACCTACTTTCTTCATTCCTTTTTCAGCTTGATTGGCCATGATGGGTTGTAATATTGTCTAAAATTAGGAAAATGTTTGTTGCATCTATTTTCTTACACTTTATATAACTTTATATAGTTCCTTTATTCTCATATTATCTTTTTAAAAGACAATTTTTAAAAAAGTTAAAAATCACAACTTTATATAATTTTTTGTCATCCAAGAATCTCAATGGCACGAAGTCTTTTGATAATGTTGATGGTCTTCTTCTGTACTTTTTAAAAACCTCCAATCTTCCTTTTGTCATAGGGCAAACAGAATTACTATATGCATAAAATTCCATATATGATCATTTAATATATGTTCATAAAGACATTATATCAACTTTTTTTCTTCTGTTATTTAAATTTATGGTGCCTGACTAATTATGCTACCAAATCATAATATTATATGCTGAAAGATGAAAGAGGAATATATACTCACAATAGAAGAATAGACTTTGAAATTAATGGAGCTTGCTGAAATGGCAAAATCGACTGCTTTGCTTCAAGACGCTAACTTGATTAAATTTTATGTGCTCTGGGACCATTGATAAATTTGTTACAACATAAAAAGAATCATCATCTTCTGACGTTGGGTTTTGAAGATTAGATTGCATTTGGTTAGAAGAATATTGCAGCTTTCTAAATATAAAGTTATTTACATTTGATAACTTAATACTTTTTAGATGAAACTGATCAGAACATTTTATGAATAGTGATTTTATTGACTATTAGTACTTTAAGATATTTTATCGGTTGGTACTCCTTCTTGAGAGACAGGTGGTTGTTTCGTTAATATCTCTATACTAAAAGAAATGCGGAGGTCACTTTTGTTACATTTATTTGATATTTTTTTTATTTTTGAAACTTTATATGTATTTTCTTTTTGTGTTAGTTTATACTTTAATGTCAAAATCTATTAAGATATTATTTTAAAAATTGTAACAGAATAAATCAGTTAGAAAACAACTGATGTCAGTATCAGTGAACATTTTATCAGCATGTTAAGAATGCTACTAGAGGAGCAAACATAATGGACAAAATATATACCAACATCAAACATGGCTGTAAGGTTATACAATTACCACATTTGGGACAATCAGACCATATGTCACTGCTTTTAGCACCAGCATGCATCCCTCTTAGCAGATGAGCTCTGCCTATAATAAAGACAATGAAATCTTGGCCAGAAGATGCTTCCGAACAACTTCAGGGTTGTTTTGAGAACACAAATTGGGACGTCTTTTACCTCTTTGACCTAGAGCTGCACACTGCAACTGTTCTATGCTATATCAAACACTGCACAGATACTATCACTGTGAATAAATGTATTAGGATTTATCCCAATCAGAAACCCTGGATGACCAAGGAAGTCTAGCGCCTCTTGTGTGACAGGACCAAGGCCTTTAGATCTGGTGATGGGGCAAGATACAGCGTTCCCAGAGCTAATCTGAAGAAAGATATTTGGAAGGCCAAGACTAATTATAAGAAGAAGATTGAGGACAATTTTTATAGCAATAACATGAGGCAGGTGTGGCAAGGGATTCAAAAAAAAAATTTCATGTTTACATTTACATTTTATTTGATTTTTCAATTGCTTACAAGATAGAGGTATAAGAATAAATATAGTTTTGAATACATGAGAGAGATATTTATAAGAAAAATAAAAAAACCAACAGAACAGGGATGATAGGCACGATTGGTGCGCTTATGCACACCCCCTACAGGCTTCTTAGGAAAGGGGTGAGGTTAATATTAGACAGTCTAAGGTTAAAGATTTTGGAGTTTGGGGAAGAAATCACAGAATCAGGTAGAGTATTCCAAACACTGACCACTCTGTTGCTGAAGTCGTATATTTTGCAATCAAGTTTGGTGCGGTTAACCTTGAGTTTGTATCTATTGTGTTCTCTTGTATTATGATTGAAGCTGAAGTATTCATTTGCAGGTAGGACATTGCAGTGTATGATTTTATATACTATATTTAGATTGGACTGGAAGTGGCGTAGTTCTAGGTTTTCAAGTCTGGTGGCATAAGGTATTCTACAATGAGTAGAGGAGTGGAGAACTCTTCTTGTGAAATATTTCTCAATTATGAAAAATATTGTTGAAATATTTTTCAATTATATTAATATCAGATACATGATATGGATTCCAGACTGATGAGCTGTATTCAAGTATAGGTCTAGCAAATATTTTGTATGGTCCAGTTAGTAATGTGATATTACCAGAGAAGAAGCTACATAGGATTAGAATAACTTAATTTATTTAATGCCTTTTTGGCTATGTAGTTACAGTGGGCTCTAGCACTTAAGGCCTGGTCCCACTAGCCGATGGATGCAAAACGTATGCATAAAGGACACAGCGGACGAGCAAAATTTCGGGGGTGGCTCCATCCGTTTTCAT
>BHFT01039609.1:0-22592 GCA_004320025.1 Laticauda laticaudata | reverse complement strand
CACTGAATTAGTTAAGAATAAAGAGCTGTTTGATGAACACCGGTCTCGAGTACTTCTATTCTCAGGACAGAACACTGACCAATATAGCTATAACTCTGAAGTCTGATAAACATTTTGCTGATTTTGCAAGCGATTGCCCAAGCTCCTTGTAAAAGGACGATGGTAAAAGTTGGATAACAACCTTGGCATGTAGACTATACACAATATTCACTTCAGTTATCCAGCTTGTACAGTGCTGATTTATAAAAGTTTGACAAGGTTTAGGTAATATATTTTTAAAGACTGATATTTTTGTATACATTCAGAAAAATTAGATAGTGTGGAAAAAATCTTTTCCTATGGTAGAGTTCAAAATTTTGTAGCAAGTTTTGCCCAAATGTGGATTTCTCTATTTTGTTATTAACAATAAAATGTGCTATTTTAATCCCATAATCAGGGTTATTACATATGAAATAACATATTCACCTATCAGAACTCATCAAAGATAACCTTAATATCTTATATTTAATTTGATAATGCAACCACTGGCATGTCTGATTAGGCAACTAATGGACATTCTGAGTTTGAGAGTGATGCTAATACAGTACAATACAATACTGTAAAATTATTATTGCATGCCATCTCATATTTCCTTATGGGCTATAAAATCTTTTAAAAGGGTTTTTCTTGGTGGTTGAATTCTTTTAAGTATGCTGGAATAATTATTTCACGGAAAAAAAATATTTGTTTCCCTCCAATTAATATCGATATAAATAGATTAAAATCCCGATGAGCTCATGGGAAAAGTAAAAGTAAAAATTGAATATTATTTCAAAATTACTATATATTTTTATGTATTTATTTTATTTTGTCAAGCGATTATCAGATAACAGGTATAAGTATAAACATAGTTATGAATACATGAAATGGATACGAATAAGAAAAAAAAGAAACAATAGGACANAATGGATACGAATAAGAAAAAAAAGAAACAATAGGACAGGGACAGTAGGCATGTTGGTGCGCTTATGCACACCCCCTACAGGCCTCTTAGGAAATAAATATGTATCTAAATGATTACTGTATGCCATCAGTTTTTTTTCCAACTCCTAGCAACCACATCAATGATGATCTCCCTAACTTGTTCTTTCAGGTTTCCCAACAGTGCATTTATCCCCATTGGAATTGTGTTCATCTGTCTTGCTGTTGTTTGTCCTCTTCTCTTCCATTCCAGTTTAGCCAGAATTAGAATTCTTTCTGGAGAGCTAAATCTTCACATGATGTGTCTGAAATAGGATAATTTGTTTCTTTTGTGCTATTGATAAACACTTTGCATCTCTTATTGGAAGATCTACTGGTCACATTACTGTCATTAATCTTGACACTAATTATTTTAAGATTTTCTTCCAATTTCTAAAATTTCTTTTTATAGTTATTGTATATTTTGTCCATTATATATATTCTCTGTTATTATGTTTGATCTTGAACCATTAATACATTTTGACTGATTCATTAGGAGAAGGGCAAACCTGTAGATTTTTTAATCAGAATTGTTACTATATGATGATGGGATTTTAATTTTGATCTGTTGCTCTGTAATTTTATGTAATAACTGAGTATAATAATACTGTGCAGCTTTATACCATGTATTTGTGTGAATGGACATATACAAAAGACTGATGACAAGGTCCTAAAGACAGAAACATTGATTCAAAAAAAATTCAGCTTGTGCATCATGTAAATATGAGATGTTCAAATTAATATAAAAAAATACATAGTTCTCATAAGAAAATATTTTGCAACATTTTGAACCAATGGTGGAAAAATACTGGGGGTGTGAGAAAAGGGCATAGGTAGGGCTAGGCAGGTTTGTATAGATTGGTCAAAATGTGTTGGAAGATAAACATTTGTATGGAAACTGTAGCTTTTTGGAGCAATCCCACAGAAAGAAGTACTATACATAGTGGGCATCTTGCTTTGTTTCTTCTCAAACCTATCCAAGCCAGATTTGACACTGTGTAAGGAATCATAGTGAATGCCATGTCCCTGGTGGAGACTGACTCTGAGGGAGAGGAGGAACAGCCAACAGGGAGGGGAAGTGGGGCTCCGGAGGTTGTGGAGGAGGCTGGGGAAGGCAGAGGCCGGCTGGGCAGTCAGAGGAGGACCCAGGCCCATCCCCTCTCCATCCTAGGGCACAATAAGGGAGATATGTGGTCTACTCAAGAGGAGAGGGCTTTGATCCTCTTCATGGGCTGCAGTTGTGACAACTGAATAAGAGGACAGACATGCCTAAAGGTGAACGCTGGAAACAAATATCTTTTGTTTGTGGAAATATCTCTAGTTTATGGTTCCTCTCTGAGTTTGGTGTCCTTCCCAGTGTGTGTTCTGTTATCCGTTGTCTGTTATCTGTGGACATCCTCCAGCCCTTATCTTGCTTGGTTTGTGTTGTTTTTTCCCCTCCTTCTTGTAACTGCTTGTGTGGGAGTGTTTTGACTTCCGTTTGTCTTCCGTCAAGGATATTCAGAGCTTGGAAGCAAAGTGAAGGAATAAAAGGGGCTTCACTGGGTTTTTGTAACTGTGTTTATTTTGTATCCCTACCCTGAGTCATCACAGTGAATATATATGAGTAAATGGAATTCCATCATCCCATTGAACAGCTCTCATGTTTTATTTCCATTTCTCTACTCTTGGGTGTTTTAGTAATCTCATACAAAGAATGTCTATGGAGATTTTTAGTCATCCAGGTCATGATTGTCCCAAAGTTGCTTTTTCAAGACATTCTGGGTTTCTTTCTTTCTTTTTTTCTTTGAAGACATTTCACTTCCCATCCAAGAAGCTTCTTCAGCTCTGACTGGATGGTGAGAAATGAAAGGATTTATACTCCTTACAGACAGCTGATCACTTGAATTCCTTTAGCAAGTTGTTAAGGCCACCTGGAGATGTCAGGGTCACCAGAGTGGTGCAAATGGATGTGGAGCTTTCTTGGAATTGCTGAAAGGACTGTGTTGTAGACTAGAGATAGATGATGTTGTATCCCCCCCCCCTCTGTTGAGAGAGGGCTGTTTAGTTTTGACATAGATGGTTTCTTTGGCCCCTCTTTTAAACCAGTGGTCCTCTCTGTCCAAAATGTGGACTTTTGCTGTCTTCAAAAAAAGTAGCCTTTGTCTTTTAAATGCAAATAGACTGCTGAATCTAGTCCTGATGGGTTTGTTCTCCTATGTTGTGCCAACCACTGCCATGAAGTGGTTGGTTTGTTTCCCCAATGTACAGATCTGCACATGTCTCGCTGTATTGCATTGTACTGTATATACCACCTTGCTCAGTTTGTGTCTGCGTGTTTTATCCTTGCGGTAAACAAGCTTTTACCTTAGTGTGTCCTTGGATTTGAAGGATTTGAACTGTGCATGTATGTTGTGTTGGCTGAAGATCTGAGCTTTTCCAATATTCCTACAACGTATGGAATGACAACATTGCTTCCTTTATTGCTCTCTTCTTTGTCTGTTGTGGAGGAGCTCCTATAGGACTTTTTTGACGCTCGCTTGGGAGAGCTCCATGTTCTGAGGGCTTCCTTGATGTGTTTTAGTTCTTTTTCTTTCCCATCTTTATTGGTAGGAAAAAAGAAAAAAAAAACCAGAAAGTCCAGTTGCCTCTTGAAAAAGCACATTTGGGCCTGGAGACAAAACACATAAAGAATAGTTGCAGGAATTGGGTAGGGCCTGTTTAGATAAAAGAAGGATTAGGAATTACATGACAGCACTATTCCAGTATTTGAGCGGTTGCAACAGAGAAAAGGGGGTCAACTTATTTTCCAAAGCATCAGAAGGCAAGACAAGAAACAATGGATGGAAACCAATCAAGGAGAGAAGCAACCTGGAATTAAGGAGAAAGTTCCTAACAGTGAGGACAATTAACCAGTGGAACAGCTGGCCTTCAGAAGTTGTGGGTGCACAAAACAAGATGGATGTATTTTCTTGAAACCAAGTTGGTCATTCTGTTCAGTAACTTTGCAGCCTTTTTTTCATGGGAAAAGAGGAAGAAAATATGCTCATTTTAGCTGTCATTGTTCAGTGTTTGATTTCTTGGACATTTTGGCAGCCATTTCAGAACATCTGACTTTCTGGAGACAGAGAACATAATGTCTGTGACACTGAGTGGAAGGAAAACCACTCAATTTTATACATCTCATACATTTCAAACCCAAGGAGACAGCAAAGTAGGCAACACAAAAAATCCCCCAAAATGCACAGGGGAGGAGGGATTTTAATTCAGTGTTTAATTCAGTGCTTTAAAGAGCTGTGTTGTTAGAATTGCACCAGCCTTTTCAGTTCAGTAAGCTGTTTGAGCTTTGAGTTAACTTCTTGCTATTTCTATTCCAGAAACCAGCAAATGCATGCTAACTCATTTCATTTGTATGTTGCAGGGAAGTAGCAGGGAATTTTATTAGACAGACATGATTTAACATTTAATTTTTAAACCCTCCCCCCAACAATAACAATTCACAAACAAAAAAAGGCAACAAACTCTTGGTGTACTTCCTTTTTATATTGATAGTGGTGTGATATGACTTCAAAGAGATGTTCTGTAGCATTCGAATAGAATAGAACAGAATAGAATTCTTTACTGGTCAAGTGTGATTGGACAGGCAAGGAATTTGTCTTGGTGCAAATGTGCTCAGTTTACATAAAAGAAAGATACATTAATCAAGAGTCAAGAATCATATGGTATAACATTTAATAATAATCATAGGGTACAATAAGCAATCAAATTATACTAAGAAACAGTCAATAAAAATCATTAGGATACAAGCAGCAAGGTTACAGTCATACAGTCACAAGTGGGTGGGGATGGGTGATAAGAAGTGATGAGAACATTAATAGTAATAGTAGTGCAAATATAAATAGTTTGTAAATAGTTGGACAGTGTTGAGGAATTGTTTGTTTAGCAGAGTGATGGCGTTCAGGAAAAAACTGTTCTTGTGTCTAGTTGTTCTGGTGTGCAGTGCTCTATAGCGTCGTTTTGAGGATAGGAGCTGAAACAATTTACAGGATGTGAGGGGTCTGTAAATATTTTCACAGGCCTCTTCTTGACTCATGCAATATACAAGTCCTCAATGGAAGGCAGGTTGGTAGAAATTGTGTGGTAATAATAATGTGACCCAAAGGATCATCTTGCCTGATTGTGAAATTAATTCCCACCTGTGGAGCAAAGGTGAAGACTAAGGCTTAAAGCAACAACAATAACTAAGAAAAAATATGTGGCATATTTTGCTCATAATACTGTATATGGTAGAACTGCAAAATACAAAATGTCATACCTCTGACCAATGAAGTACCTTCAGAAGAAGGGAAGAAAAACAAGAAAAGGCATTCAGTGGAATCAGACATCACATAGAAATGGATCTTCTGATCTTGACCTTGGTTTGATGACTCAGACTGTCAACTTGGTTGACTCTACCCATGGAAACTCCATATTGCCATGTAGGGAGCTAAAGAGGTGACAAAGTGTAGAGTTTGTGTCTTCCCAGAGAAGCATTATTACAATCATGGCATTTCTAGCTGGATTTTATTGATTTACAGTCTTGGATTTTGTGTTATTAATTCTCATTTGAGGGGGCACAACTGGAGTTTGTAGACAGTGGGGCTTCCAGGACTATAGAAAAATGTAATATAGACTTCTGGTTTGCAGGGCTTTGGTGGCAGGCAGAAATCCGTGATCGTGCATGGTTTCTGCCTGGGCTCACCGCTGGAGCGCCCCGAGCCAGCTGGCTTTGGGGATAAGACACCCTGTAGAGGTGGTGAAGAGGGGGGAGACTCCAGCAGGGTCGAGGAAAGCCGTATCTTTCCTCCTCAGCTGGCTAAACTCCCTTTCCTGAAGGCGGTAAGAGCGGTGGTCAGAAATGGCCACCACAAAGAAGTACTCAGCCGGAAAAGAAAGTGCAGGAGGAAGTTAAGAACTGAAAGTTTTGGCTGACTGGGATAAGAAGCAACAACTGAGGTATCCTGGATTTTAAATTTTATAAAAGATACATCGCTCCCAAAGAAGATTCGGAAGCTGCGAATGAAAATGGAAAAGGGAAAGGTTTTTTTTTTTTCACTCTCCTTCGTTACGTTGACAGCGAAGAGAGAAGAATGAGAAATCGGAAAAACTCGCTTTGGCATCAAGAGGTAATTAAACTGGAAAATTAAATGTCAAGGGGACAATAAAGATTTCTGAACACTTAAAAAACTTTTTTTTGCTGTCTGTTAAGTGGGAAGGGAGAGGAAAAGAATAAGAGCAGGATTTGGCAGGAGGAGGCTGCTTGTAATTTAAAAAAAAATATCTAAAGTTAAACTGTAACAAGACTTCTAAAGATATATATCTTAACTGAACTTTGCAACTAAACCCAGGAAGAGAAAGTGAAAAAAGAAGAAAGTGTTAAATGAAACAGTTTGTGTCTATTTGGATTTGTTTGTGACTCTGGACTTCTGGAAAATATATTTGAGTGATCAAAAACAATTGGGTGGTATGTTTTAAAAAATTTTCTCTTCTACAATGCAACACTTGTGGATGAACTGAAAATGGAATTTAAAAATATAAAGAAGAGGAACAAGAAGGAAGGCTCTCTAGCTCCATTTTTCACTTTTTAGAAATGGCGATGTACCTACGAGAAACTACAAGAAAAGATTGAGCAGCAGAAAACTGGGACAAAGAAGAAGCATCTTAACGAACAAGTAACTTTAGTTGGGGAAGAAAGGGGAAAGAGGGAAGAGAATGGAGACTTTAAGACCTAAAAAAAACAATCAAAAAAGGGAAAAAATAAGGTGAAAAGTGGATATAATGTCAGAAAGCAACAGAAAATGGGGTAAAAAGGGCAGAGTGAAGAAGCAAGGAGGAAGGAAGGGAAGAGAAGCTACAAACGTTTGGAGCAAGATGCAAAGAAACAGGACTTATTCAGAGACAATGGGTAAAAATTTAACTGAAAAAGAGATTCTGCAAAGGTACATAAGATTGTATTGTTATGCTTACATTAGAAATAATGTTGGAAAATTGGAACAATATATGATTAAAAAGTGGGATAAAAATACTTAGCATAATTCAGTGAAACTTTTTTGAGTAAAGTAAATGAAATAAATGAGAGACTGAATTAGGAAGGAATGGGAACACTTTAATTACACAATGTTTTAAAATATAAGTGAAATGGGAGAAGTAACTGCAAAATTTTATCAGGGTTCCATAGAAGTATGATTCCTATTTGAAAAGTAACGTGTGAAATGTTTAAGATTTAAATGAATATTAATTTTAATGATAGAATTGAATTGGTATGGATTGTTGTTTTAATTATATCATATATTTTATAATCTCTTCTTTTTTAAAATATTGTATGTAGCTTTAGAATGTACTAAGTAGAATCTAAATGAAAGTTATGTATTATATTAAGTGTTATAAATTTAGGGAAAGATATAAAAGCGTCATACTCCAATCAGTGATTACAGGAAAAAATTTGCTTTAATGAGGAAAGATAATAGACAGCTGAAACAGGACAGACAAAGGGTATAAGTATAATATCTAAATTGAGATGAAATAATAAAATAGAATTAAGAGAGTTAAAAGAAGGGAGAAGCTATACAGAAAATGAAGAATGGTAAGATACGGTATACAAAAATGAGCATGAACTTGAATTGATTCTGTACGAAGAGATGCAACCAGGGTCAGGCTGCTTTGAAAAAGATGTTTATGTTTTTCATGTTTTGTGTTTTGTTTGTGTATGTTTGTTGTTAAAAAATCAATAAAACTTTTGGGGAAAAAAAAAGGAAAAATTTAATATAAAAGCCCTGCTTTTCTCCTTCACTGCACAGCCATGTTTGTTCTCTTTATTATTAAAATAAAGTGGGGGCAGCTTCATAACTGCATGTACTGTATGAGTCACCCCCCTCTGTCTTCTTAGTACAAAACATGTTGGGTAGCAGTGGAAGTTGCTGCCCACATGTTTTTGTTTGTGTCCCCCCCCCTTAATCTAGGATTCCAGCACTTTGCAAAATGAATTTTTTTTTGCTGAATTTTGCCAAAAATGCAAATATTGTTTGAGATAATGTAATTTGATTCTTTTCAAGCAGGATTTTATAATATTTGCAGCAATAATTGCTCTTTTTATAGGAAACACTCTTGCCAAAATTCAGTCAGATAGGATAAGAATTTTTTTCCGACCCAAAATCAACAATTTTCTTTAAAAACATTGCTGGCTGTTACTGAAGATGATAGAGCTCATTGTCAGACATATGAACATAAAGACATAAAGTTATGAATGCTCAACTGATTTGTTTAGGGCAATTAGCCTCTTTATATCAGATATAGAAAAGAATAAATTGGTTCAAAAGATAGGGCAAAAGAACAAACTATGCTCCATTGTCAGACATCTAGTCAGATGTAAAAGTGACAAAAATTAACACCGAAGCCAAAACAGCTAATAAGACTATTGCAGGCAGGACAAATTGCAGGGCACAGTTTTGCTTTGGTTGAATTAGAATTAGCTGAACCACATTCATCCAGTGACACACCACTTGTTGTGTTCCTGGTTATTGTATTGGTAGATGCACTCTAATTCAAAAGGATTAAAGTTGGTTATTGAAGGTTTCTTTTAACTCACCATCACTTGTTCTGACAAGTACTTTCATAAGAAGGCATCAAAGATGCCTTTAAATTCTGGAGATGCGGGTTTGGTTCAAAGGTCTGTAAGGTTCAGGTCAAAAACCAAGGCTTGGTTTGATGGCCAGTGCTTTCTTTACCTGGAACTCATAAAGATGTAGAAATAGTCCTTGACTTACAACAGTAGTGATGTTTCAAAGCTACAATATTACTGAAAAAAGTGACTCATGACCATTTGTCACAGTTACGACCTTTGTAGCTTCACCTGATCAAAATTGAGATGCTTGGCAGCTGACTCATGTTTATGACCGTTGCTGTGTCCTGGGGTCATGTGATGCCCTTTTGCGACCTATTGACCAGCAAAGTCAATTCAGATTCATTTAACAACAGTGTTACTAATTTTGCAACTGCAGCGATTCACTTAACAAATGTGGCAACAACAAAAAAGTCACAAAATGGGACAAAACTCACTGAACAAATTTCCCAGTTAAGAACATAAATTTGGGGCTCAATTGTGCTCCTACTTTGAGGACCACCTGTACCTCTAAATTCAGAGGTTTCCCAATTTGATAGATATTCTTAGCTGATCTAGTCTTAGTTCAGGTTTTTGAAGTTTAAAACTAGATTTGCCAAGAATCCAGTCTTAATTTTGCAAGTGGTGGTATTAGTATGGCAAGACAGCAATTTGATGGGAGAAGGAGGTGGAATGTTCTTTTGTTCCTTGTCAACCTCTTATTTGGACTCAAATCAGCAGTCTCACAATCTGTAACCTTCCTGTTGATCTTTGTGCTGTGTAAGTATTGTTTTATAGTAAACATTAATATTTAAATTCACTTGAATAAGCGAAACAAATACTCTGCCTCTGGCAGTGCTGAGGCAGACGTTTTCAAGTCAAGAAAAGGACATGAAAGCCTTAGCAATTCTGTTTCCTTTGCCTGGTATTTTGCTTTCTCCGAAAGCCAGACACACTCTTTTAAATTAACTATTTTCACTAAAGCAACAATAACAATGGAAAAAATCCACCCAAGCCATTTTTTTAAAATTGAGCATGGAATCAAAAGAAAAGATGGAACTTAAAAGAATAAAAAGTAAATTCAAACTACAGTACTTTTAAATTTTCTTTTTGCAGAAAATAGTCCTAAACAATAACAATCTGTATAGCATTTTCCTTTTGTGAGAAAATAGAAGTTCAGCAGTGTGTCTTCTTGTATGATCACAGAGGTATCATTCTTGTTATTTGATTTTTCTTTTTAAAAAAGCAGGATTTCAATTGCGAAGAAGAAACTGAGCAATTAACAGATGATTCCCCAGACCCCCGTTTTCTGCACTGTTTGAAATCCATCCCAAAATTCAATTCTGACAGTGCTTAAAATCAACAGAATATGTTTCCTACTGTTTGAAATGTCAAACACTTCAAAATTGTACAATTCATAAAGTTTTACTGGTAAAGAAATAATAAAAAAAAAAACCAGAGCACTTGCTCCCTGTAAAATTTGGAACTGGAAAATCTTAGCCCAAACAGAAGCATCATGTAATCATGTATTCATTTTATTTATTTAAACATTTATATAATTGCCCATTTCTAACCAACTCAGGACGACTCCCAATCTAAAGTTAATACAACATATAAAATCATATTAAAACTATAAAACTAAACTGATGAAAATATAAACACATTATAAACAATGAAGACCTGGCACCAGAGGTGGTGTTCAGCAGGTTCTAACCAGTTCTGAAGAACCGGTAGTGGAAATTTTGAGTAGTTTGGAATACTACCTCTGACTGGCTCCACCCCCATTTCTTCTCTGCCTCCCGAGTCCCAGCTGGGTTTTCTTTTGTTGCCCTATACAGGAGAATGGAGCTGGAAAGCAGGTTAGTGGGATGGGGAAGGAATGGGGATTTTGCAGAATCCTTCCCCTGCCACGCTTACCAAACCACGCCACATGCACCAAGCCACGCCCACAGAACCGGTAGTAAAATGTTTTGAATGCCATCACTGTCTGGCATCAAGTCAAACTTTTAATGTGTAGTTATCCAATCATATCCTAGTGCTTGGGGGGAAAGCCAGGTCTTCAGAGATATATGGATAGCTAAGAGTATAGATATAGAGCCCTGTTGAACTTCAGGGGGCAGAATGCTTATTTATTATGGAAAAGGCATACTTCCTAAGTCTCACCAGATGACAATATTTAAGGAAAAGGACTACTCTATCTGATTTGGTAGGATGGGTAGATGTCCTTAGGGTAAAGCCTAGTCTTGTGTCATTTCGGGATTTATTCTGATGCACCTGGAAATAAACTGGCAGCTAATGCATCCTGTGCAACAATGACTTTACATGGGCAAACCTAGGCCCTCATTTCTGTGCATTCTGGGCCAGTTGAAGTTTCCAGGCGGCCTTCAAGGGCAGCCCCATCTCGAGCACACTGCAGTAATCCAAATGGGAGGTGACCATGAGTCCAAAAAAGAGTGCACTAGATCAACCATGTCCATTTTACCTTGTGCACATCATCTTCAAAATTCTGAAAATATCCATAAGAGGCCACAATAACCACATGCATCGTGGCACTATTGTACAAATGATGTGAAATATGTAGTTTATCATTTGTGTGATGATGTCATAAACTGCACAGTATCATTTGCCTCATTCCTTAGTCCCTGTCCCACAAAGAACACTTTTGGTTGTGCCTGGCTATCAACAGATTTTCCGCTCTGGAGTAGCATCAGATCTGAATGAAACTAATACAACTTGTTTCCCGTTATATCTCTAAACTTAAATAAAGCAGTCATGATTTTAGTTTGGGATGAGTAAATTTCAAATTCATCCAGAACAATATATCATCTTCAGGATACCAAGTTGGAGGAGAAATCCCAACAGATTGTTTGTGAATCATTTGTTGCCGCAACTAATATAGCCCACTCTTAAATGTCTATGATGGTTCTTTGTGGGAAGGATAATTTCACAGTAATTTTTAAAGCCATATGGCTTGATTCATGCATGAAAATCAATAATGTGTAAAGTTCATTTAATAATAGCTGATCCTATGTGATTATTAGAAGAGGATAAACAGTATATACCAAGGGTGGATTTCACTGTAAGGAAGCATTTGCTTTTAAAGAAGGCTGATGTATAAAATGAGAAAAAAATGGAAGAAAATGAATTTATTCACACTTGTGAGAGAAATTTCAATTCTCAACATCACGGATTATGAACCTCAGACCAGAGAATCAGATGTGTTAGGTGTTGTTTCAACTGGTCTGTTCTAATTCATCTTGTGCAACAATGACTTTACATGGGCAAACCTAGGCCCTCATTTCTGTGCATTCTGGGCCAGTTGAAGTTTCCAGGCAGCCTTCAAGGGCAGCCCCATCTCAAGCACACTGCAGTAATCCAAATGGGAGGTGACCATGAGCAAGGTCTCCCAGTCCAAAAAAGAGTGCACTAGATCAACCATGTCCATTTTATCTCGTGTGCATCATCTTCAAAATTCTGAAAATATCCATAAGAGGCCATAATTTCATAGGGTAGTTCATTTGATAATCATCTGATCACTTTAGACCAGATGAAGTAGTTCTGGTGATGATACAGTAGAAATGAATCATTGATTTTCCCTTTCATTACATTTAGGAAAGCCTTCTGCAAATCAGTCCTAGTCAAGATTTGACGGGATTGTTGTGAATAAATTCAATTTGGTGCTTCAAGAGACTAAGATACTCTGATTCAATCTGAACCTCCTGGAAAAAAATCAATCATTGCAGGAGTGGGAACCTCCACAATGGGTTAAGGATGTGCAACAACTGCTGGGGTTTGCGAACTACTACCACACATTTATTCCCCACTTTGCTACCTTGACTGCTCCTCTTTCTAATCTGCTCAAGAAGGGGGAGAAGTTCCATTGGGGTGCTGAGGAACAGGCAGCTTTCGAGACGTTGAAAGTCGCCTTTGCTTCTGAGCCTATCCTCAAACACCCTGATCCTGGCCAGCCATTTGTGATGGAAACAGATGCTTCCGATGTGGCTGCTTGTGTGGTGTTCCTCCAGGCCTATGCTCCCACAGGCATCTTGTTCCCATGTGCTTATTATTCCCGGAAGTTGTCGGCTCTAGAGCGCAACTATACGATTTGGGACAAGGAGCTATTGGGGTTAAGGTTGCTTTTGAGATATGGCGGCACCATCTGGAGGGGGCTCATCACCAAATTGAGATTCAGATGGATCATCGCAATTTGGAACACCTACATACAGCTCGGACATTGAACCAACATCAGGTGAGATGGTCCTTATTCTTTGCTCGATTCGATTTCCTGGTGACCTATGTTCTGAGTGGAGGGAATCAACGCACCAACGCCCTATCTCAGAAGCTCAAGTATACCCGAAGGGAGGATAAAATCTTGCCCTGGACGGTGATTCCGTTGGAGTGGTTTGTGGCCACCGAGGAAACTGTGGACCTTCGAGTTAGGGTTCAGGAGGTTCAGTGGCAGGACCCATTTGTGGCAGCTCGAGAATTGGATGAGAATGGGAGACAAGAGACTCCTTGGGCATATATTGGGGACCTGTTGCGGTTCCGTGATCGCATTTATGTGCCTGGAGGTCCTCCTCATGGCCTTATCCTATGTCAATGTCATGATAGTCTGGAGGCAGGACACTTTGGGGTGTTCAAAACACTGCACCTCAACTCTAGGACATTTTGGTGGCCGAGACTTAAACATGATGTGTTGGGATATGTGGCATCCTGTGGGATCTGTTGCCAAGCCAAGTATTCTCCTGGTGCACCCCCTGGTCTCTTGCAGCCCTTGCCCACACCAGAATGACTGTGGGGGGCAGTTTCATTGGATTTAATTGTTGAGTTACCATCATCGAATGATGCCACAACCATTGTGGTGATGGTGGACATGTTGACTAAGATGGCCCACTTTATTCTGTGTGTGGGTCTTCCATTGGTCAAGATTACGGCTCAATTGTTTATCTCCCATGTTTTCCGGTTGCATGGGTTACCAGACCACATGGTACCAGACTGGGGGGTACAATTTACGGCACGCTTCTGGCAGACCCTACTCACAAAACTGCAGGTTCAGGCGTGTCTGTTGTCTGCTCAACACTCCAAAACTGATGGGGGGACAGAGAGAGTGAATGCTATTTTGGAGCAATGCCTCTGCTGCTTCAGCAATACTCAACAAGACAATTGGGTGGAAGTGCTGCCGGTGGCAGAATTTGCTTATAACAATGCTCAACATGCATCCACCCATGTGTCCCCTTTCTTTGCTAACTATGGGTTTCATCCATGACTTTTCCCTTTAGCCCCATCTGATTCCCCAGTTCCAGCAATGGATACATTCTTGCAGGAGTTACAGGCCATGCACCACATGATCCATGATCAACTAGAGAGATCCATGGAGGACTATAAACAGTTTGCAGACCAACATCATCATGATGTTCTACCTTTAGCAGTAGGCGATTGGGTTTGGCTCTCTACTCAATACTTACCAACGATGCGACCATCGAAAAAGCTCGATCATCTTTACTGAGGACCTTTTCCGGTCAAGGCGGTGATCAATCCTGTGGCTTATTGTCTCTCCCTGCCACGGACCCTGTTTTTCATTGTTCCCTGCTTCAGGCGACAGTCTGCATAGACCGGCTCCATCACAGCCGGCCCCAGTAGCCCATCTGGGAGAGGAGGAGTACAAAGTGAATAGCATCTGAGATTCACGTCAATTGCAAGGCCAATTTCAGTATTTGGTGGCATGGAAAAGTTATGGACCAGAGAACTTCACCTGGGTTGATGCCATTGATGTTCATGCTCCTTGTTTGGTCCAAGACTTTCCCGCTCGGTTTCCCCAATGTCCTCATCCACCTGGTCCCGGGGGAGGGGGCCCTGCAGGGGGGATAGTGTCATGCCCCTGGTGGAGACTGACTCTGAGGAAGAGGAGAAACAGTCAACAAGGAGTGGGAGTGTGGCTCCAGAGGTGGTGGAGGAGGCTGGAAAAAGGCAGAGGCCGGCTGAGCAATCAGAGGAGGATCCAGGCCCAACCCCTATCTATCCTAGGTCACGCAGGGAGGAGAGGATCAGGGAAAAGTGAGGTCTACTCAGGAGATTACCATGATCCTCCTCGTGGCTTGCAGCTGGGAGCTATGTATATAAGTTTGTAACTACACAGTCATAATTGCTGGAGTCAAAGTTTATTGTTTCCTTTGAAAGAGGTTTATCTCTGTTGGCGTTCTTCCCATGGACTCTCCTCATATCTTCCTGGAAAGTATGATTAATTTTCTTGGCTTGCTTCAGAACTCCCATCAATGCTGTTTGTTTTTATTTCTTTTTTGCCTCATTATTTACTTTTGTGACTTTAAACTGTGCCTAATAAAACAGTGAAGTTTAAGTTGAAGGCATTACGGGACTTTAATGTATGTTCTGGGTTTTGGGTTATTTTGAGAGACTATGGGTCATCACAGAAAGAATGTTATGGCTATAATATCCCAGCTACTTCTACCTCCTCCTGTTCCCACAGCTCGACTCATTTCTGCTATGGCAGTCCTGAGAATGCCAGGGGGAAATGGCTCCAGGGCTGACAACAAGTTTTCAGTAAAGTTTTGCACCACTGTCTGCTACTTAATCATTCTGTAGGCACTACAGACTTACAACCATTCATTTTGTGACCATTTGACTTTACAAACAGCACTTTAAAAAGGGACTTGTGATTGGTTTTCATGCTCACAATTGTTGCAGCATCTCTATGGTCATGTGATCAAAATTTGGATCTTTGGCAACTGGTATGTAGTTATGATGGTTGCAGGTTCCCGGGGTCATGTGATCATCATTTGTCACTTTCCCAGCCTGCTTTGGACAAGCCAAATGAATGGGGGAAGCCAGATGCCCTTAACCACAACATGATTTATCTCTGCAATCACAAATGCAGTGATTTGCTTTATGACTGTAGTGAGAATGGTCATAAAATGGGGCACAAACTCATTTAATAATTGTCTTGCTTTAGTTTCAGTTGCGATCGTAAGTCAAGGACTACCTGCAGTTCTTTTGCAGATTTGCAAATGGAATCTCATAACATACCATCCTTTTGTTGTGCTGGAGGGAATTTCTTTTTTTTCCCCACCATCTGTCGAGGAGTGGATTTGATTGGGGTGGCTTAGCCATCATCTGACTTCCTTCTCTTGCACTGCTGCATGTCACCTTTTATTCAGCTGCTAAATTTTTAAGTGAGTGTAGTGGGAAGATGTACTGCTGCTATGACTTCACAGGCAATAGGTTTTGTTTACTTTCACTGCTGCTGTGTTTATTTTCAGTTTGTCATCAATGCAAAAGGTCTGTCAGGCCTTTTCCCCCTATCACTTAATATCCGGAACTGCTTGACTGAAGACGAACATCAGTATACATAAAATATGTGCGCTTCGGTCCTGTCCTGTTTGTGTATCAGGAGTTGTTGATCCATCACAACCTGGAGTTGTGAACTCTATCACAACCTGGAGGTGTGCTGCACACAATGCAGGTGGGACTTTAGGCGCAAGAGGGCATTGCTAGAGCAGTGCCATAGGTTTTCCCATCTGTGGTTGTTTTTCCATTGGGAGAAATAATACAGGGAAAAAAGGGAATTGGTTGAGATGACAACCTCAAGGTGGAGATGATAGTTTCAAACAAAGAGAAGAGTTTACTTAGTCCTGTTTTTATTGTGTAGTCGCTTTTGGTTTTCATGCTCGAAATGGGGGGGGAATGGAACTTAGATTTCAATTTTATTTATTTTATTTATTTATTTTGTCAAGCGATTATAAGATAACAGGTATAAGAAAAACATAGTTATGAATACATGAAATGGAAACATGTAAGAAAAATAAAAAGAAACAATACGACAGGGACGGTAGGCACGTTGGTGTGCTTATGCCCGCCCCCTACAGACCTCTAAGGATAGGGATGAGGTCAATAGTAGACAGTTTAAGGTTAAAGTTTTTGGGGTTTGGGGAAGAAGCTACAGAGACAGGTAGAGTATTCCAGACATTGACCACTCTGTTGCTGAAATCGTATTTCCTGCAATCAAGTTTGGTGGTTTACCTTGAGTTTGTGTCTATTGTGTGCTCTTGTGTTGTTATGGTTGAAGCTGAAGTATTCATTAACATGTAGGACATTGCAATATATAATTTTATATACCATGCTAAGATCAGACTGAAGACGGCGTAATTCAGGGTTTTCTAGGTCTGGAATTTCAAGTCTGGTGGCATATAGTATTCTGCAACGAGTAGAGAAGTGGAGAACTCTTCTTGTGAAATATTTCTGGACTTTCTCAACTGCGTTAAAATCAGATATGTAATGTGGGTTCCAGACTGATGAGCTGTATTCGAGTATTGGTCTACCAAATGTTTTGTATGCTCTAGTTAGTAGAGTGATATTACCAGAGAAGAAGCTACATAGGAATAGGTTAACAGCTTTTAATGCCTTTTTGGCTATGTAGTTACAGTGGGTTCTAGCACTTAGATCATTAGAGATGAGAACTCCAAGGTCCTTGACAGAGTTCGGATCATCAACAAGGTCTTCACCATTCAGCTTGTATTTTATTTTCTGATTTTTTTTGCCAATTTGTAAGACAGAGCATTTATTTGTTGAGATTTGAAGTTGCCATTTGATTGACCATTCTGATACATAGTCAAAGTCTTTTTGAAGGCTACCTCTCTTTATTGAAGAAATGTATTGCAGCAAGAAGGAGTAAATGAGTTCAGTCCAAATTCCAGGGATGGGTGAAAGGCAACTTCCGATAACTTTAAAAGGGGATTGATCAGACTTCACGAATCAATGTCATCTCGTGAATTATAGACAAGGTGCTGAGGAGAAACCATGGAAGAAGTCCCCAGTCCACCTGTTCCATTGCTTGGGCAACCAACATAGAAAATCTGTGACTTTCTTCTGCCTGCTCTCAGCAGACAACTAACTTTTCTCTTTTTTTGCCTGACTGGCACATTTCAGGACCAATTTATACAGCGTCACTATAATATGGATCATTTGTATCTGGAAATTGAAATGAATTGCATTTGAATTGTATCCGCTTGTTTATTGCGCTGCGTATATAGCTAGTCACTGTAAGGCAAACATGGCTTTATTTTCACACTTGTCATGGTAATTTCCTGCTGAGTAAATATTGACATATGCAATATCATGTGTTTCTGTAAACACAGAATTGCATTGTTTAAAAGCCGAGGAGGGGAAGAAAACCAATCTTTGTAAACTACAAGGTCCCCACATTTGAATAAGAGAAAGGAAACAAAACCTAAGATCTGTAGTGCAAAGGGAAAGATAAAATGGAAAAAAATCTTTGAAATTATTTTAATCTACAAAAGATCTAGGAGTTCCAAGATGACTGATTCTCCTGTCTGGGTTAGTAGAAGAAGAAGAGGAAATGGTTTTGATAGCAATAGCTATTAGGCTTATATACTGCTTCAGAATGCTTTACAGCCCTCCCTAAGTGGTTTACAACATCAGCCTATTGCTTTCAGCAATCTGAGTACTCATTTTACCAGCCTTCCATCAGAAGGATAGAAAGCTGAGTCAACCTTGAGCCTGGTAAGATTTGAACTGCCAAATTGCAGGCAGACAGAAATCAGCAGACGTAGCCTGCAGTACTGCATTCTAACCACTGTGCCACTGTGGGTCTTGTAATATATCTCTTTTGATGCATTATAACCAGAGATGATATTCAGCAGGTTCTGACCAGTTCNGTCCACCAAGCCACACCCACAGAACCAGTAATAAAAAAAATTGAATCCCACCACTGGTGCAATCTCAGAGTGCTCGGCAGTACAAATGCAAGTTATGAGCCTTTAGTTGCAAACATCCTGATTTAAAAGCTTGACTGCAGTGGCCCCTAACTTTTGGGGCACCAGGACTGGTTCCGTGAAGAGAGGTTTTTCGCAGACCAGAGGCAGTGTGGTTTTGTGTGCTGCCTGCATCCTGCAGATGGAGCTTTGCTTGTTTGTGCGGACTAGTTTCTGGCATGCCACGGCCCAATGCCAAGTCTAGGGACTGGGAGTTGGGGACCTCTGCCCTACTGAAATGTAAGCCTCATTTATGAATGACAGAAGGAGGAGCCCATCCCTTCTACTGCAAGGTAGACCCTAAAACAGAGGTGTCAAACTCAAGGCCCGCGGGCCAGATCCAGCCTGCAATGTGGGTGGATCTAACCTGCGGGGCCATTCTGGTCTACCCATGTCACTTCAGCCCAGCCTACTTGCATCGCTTTGGCCCAGTCTACCCAATGCAGAGAGGAAAGATCAGGCCAGTAAAGCTTTGGCCTGGTCTACCTGGTGTGAAGAGGAAACATCAAGCCAATGTAGCTTCAGCCTGGTCTGCCCAGTTAGGCCAGCATGGTTTCAGCCCAGTCTACTCAATGCAAAGAGGAAACATGCCAGCAGTTTGGGGAGTGGCATCAAGCTGGCCACACCCACCTAGTTGGCCACACACACCCAGTCAGCCACACACACCCTTGCCGAGGTCAATACCCCCGAGGTCAACCACAGCCCTGATGTGGCCCTCAATGAAAATGAGTTTGACACCCCTGCCCTAGAAAAAGCTTTTTTACTTAAAAAAGGACTTACAACTGTAAGCAATTTTGAATTCTAAAAAACTTCTGAACGTATCAACTCATTTTATTAAAAAAATATGTATATGTGGCATAAGCTTGCTGTATGGTTAGGAGTGCTGCAGGATTTCACTGCACCTTGATATCATTGAGACAGTTCTGCCTACAAAGAACACAAATGAGCAGGCTTGTTCAACTCTTAACTTGTGTTAAGAATGTGTTTGTATTTGTGTGTGTGTGTGCATCAATTAAGGAAAAAAATGAGATGTACTTGAATAGATGTAATCTGTCTGAAGGGCTGTTCAAACCTTAATATGGATAAGGAGTTGTCAGAAGGCATTAGCAGATAAGTAATGACAGTCTAAATCCATGTGTGGAATCTGAACACACGCAGTGAAACGCGTCATTCAAATAAAATTCAGAAATAGCACTAAGCAGGTGATAGTTTCAAAACTATGTTGACAAATGGGCAAGAACGTAGAATATCTACATCAAGCAATTTGAAAACATTGTGGGTGGCTTCATATAGTATAATGACTTTTCTCAGGAATAATTGAAGTATTTGTGTATCTGTAGATTCATACATCTACAACTATATGCTTACCTATGGCTTTAATACCAATGCTCAACATTTAGCCTCTAACCACTCGCTCCATGAAGCTGCAATTATGATAATTAGGAAATACCATCATGTCATCAATATAACTTTGGAGGTTGAGCATGAATAAAATATAATTAACGGGAGATATAATTAAAACTTTTTCCCCTAGAGGAAAAGAGATAAATACCATCATAGCCAGAGCCTCAATAAATATAACAGCTGTCTTTTGCTAAAGATTGTACAATTATTAACATTAATGAATAGCACATATCAGGCGAGCAAAATCTAGTGGGATTTTCCAAAGAATGTTTATCATTAATTTATGCTTATACTATATTTATAACATCACAACCAATGCTTGTACTCACTTGAATTTATTTAAATTTGCAATAAAATGTAATCTCCAAGTTGAGCTCAGTTCCTGGTGAATTCATGGACACCAACCTGGCAGCAATTTGAATTTGAATTATTATTGCTTTCTTCTAGGGTAGAATTTTGGTGTGATTTGAATTCCACTACAGACCTACAAATCCTTGTAGTTGCCAATTCAGGATTTAATAAGGTATAATTAAACTTTTTTTTAAATCAACAAAAAAATCTATATCATTGGCTAAAAATCCTATCATATTTGAATAATTGGAATGTATTGTATACTAATTTGTCCTAAACTGTAGAACAGAATAGGTGGAGGAGGTGATAAATTTGGGGAATTGTTTTACAGCTCAAAACGTGAGATTGAGAAGGATTGTGATACTTTCTCTTTTATTACCATGAGAGACCTCTTAAGTTTCCAAGGCATTCTGCTCCACCGAACATGTTTTGAAATTTATCTATCCTGTGGTGTCACCGGAAAACTCTTTGATGCCAAATTCTTTGGCCAGGTGGAATCTGCCATTCACATAACAAGGAGGAGGCATATTTGGGTGACTTCCCTTCCCTCTTATATCCTTCACATCTTTCCCTAATCTGTTCCAGATGGTCATGGGACATTTTAGAATGGTGTGGGAGATAGCATGAAAGTCTTCATGAGGAAGGGCAATTTTATCATTTTTAGGACTTGACAGAAAATCTGATTCCAGGTATTAAACACACATACACACATGCACATGCACACGCACATGCACACATTGAAGTAAAAAAAAGGTGTGACACTGTTAAAGAATGACCTTAGTGTGACACTAATTGGATTTAGCTCTCTAGCATCATAATGTTCTAGAAACATAATGTCTGAGAATAAAATGCTACTGACAATAGGATTGTGCAGTCATTTGATTTTAGCTGCAAAAAGATGGTTTGAAGTATATAGCCATCATTCCAGGGAAAGACACAGCACTGTAGACAGATGCTATGCTTATACCCCACATACCTTGAAGCAAGCACATTTGAATCTGAAGTGCTGTACTGCCCTAATTGGCAATATTTTATTCCTCAATAAAAAGTATGTAGAGTTATGAAAGATGAAGATTTGTCACATTTATCATTTGTAGAGACAGTACTGAGGACTGCGACATTAATAATACTTTGGGGTGCGTATTTTGCAATTTTAGCTTGGTGATGCTTGCAAATAGATCCAAAAAGGCAGCTTACCTGAAACATAATAAAGATTGTCTTACTTTCCATTTAGCATAAGGCTGAATAATGATGTTTACTTTCTAAAACCAACCTGCCACATTTCCTGGTCGTTCTACCGATCTTTGCTCAAACTTACTTCTTGTCCTGTCTAAAAACCATGCACTGCTTTTATTTAAGGTGCATTATTGATGTTTCTGAATATTGTAGAATTTTTGGCTATTTGTAGAACGTCTACCCATTATCAGATATAATACAAATGAAAGTCTGTATTCATATGGTGATATGAAATTGACCCTCTTCCTTATTGACACAGCAAGATCATAAACAGGTGAGAGAAAGAGGAAAACATTAGAAACTATGTTAATGACTCAAACAGCTATAACTACACCATAACGAACATAAGTAGTCCTTGAATTGCCATTGCTAAACAAGATGTTTCTTAAGCAAGTCACACCCAAATTTATTCTCTCTTTTGGTCATGCTTCTTAAGTAAATCCCTGCAGTTGTTAAGTGGGTCATGAGGTCATTAAGCAAATCTGATTTCCTGAATTGACTTTGCTTGTAGGAAGTCAGCTGGTGAGTTTGCAAATGGCAATCACATTACATTGAGCCCAGGACGCCGCAACCATTGTAAATACACCTTGGTTGCCAAGTGCCCATATTCTGATCACATGACTGTGGGGAATGCTTCAGTGGTCATAAAAGTGAGAGGACTAGTTGCATATTACATTTTTCAGTGCTGATGTAATCTTGAGTGGTCACTCAGTGAATGTAAGTCAAGGACTGCCTGTAATCCTGACAAAACTATTATGAAGAAAATCAAGTTTAAACTGGTTTCAAGATAAACTCCTTTGAACACTGATATTTTGTTTCCAGATTTCAGAAACTTAAAGGCCCTGTTACACTGCTCAATGGATGCAAAATGGACACAACGGACGAGAAAAATGTTCCATCCGTTGTTATCCGCTCACAGAAGGGGCAAAAATTTGCATAACCGGAGCGGATAACATGGACGTGGGGAGGACGCAGGGCGGATTGAAAGCAGATGCGGAACGGAAGCCCAGTGGATGGAAGCAGATGGGAGCGGATGGCGCATCCGCAGGGCTTCCAGGGGGCCTCAGCAAAGCGGACGCGGAAGAGATACAGCGGATGCACAGCAGATGAAGCGGACGCAGAGCGGATGTACAGCGGATGCACAGCGGAAGCCTAGCGGATGCCGAGCGTTAATTGCGCATGTGGGGAGGATGCATTGCGTC
>BHFT01039606.1:0-10376 GCA_004320025.1 Laticauda laticaudata | reverse complement strand
GTTGGACATGTGTGGATAATTATTACATTATTATTGATAATAAATAGGGCCCGTAAGGTGTTGGCCACCTGGGAGGGTGGACCATACAGTCACTATGCTTGCACATGGAGTTTATCTATCCCACACTATCTACCCATCCAAAGGGTATCCTGCAACATTCCACAGCCTATCTCCAACCCATTCCCACTAGCTATCTTAACCCATCCACACAGCCATGCAAAGGATTAAACCATTTCTAAAAGTTTCCAGCAAACTTTATGCAAAGAAAAAGAAATGAAGCAAGCTGTTGTGAATCATAAATATGACTTTATTAACAACAAAGCTATAAGACCAAAAAATTGAGTCTCTGGTACTCTCTTGGTCGTGCAGTCCCAGGGGTAAAAGGGTGCAGGTGCTGTGGAGGTGGCTGGTGCTGGAATGCTTGTCATCAGCTTCCTGAAGGCAGAAGCAGCAGAAGGTCCAGTCCAGAAAGAGCGAAGCCCCGATGCTGCAGAAGCCCAGGAAGAACCAGAAAGTGAGGCCAAGCGGCGGGATGGTAGCCCTGTCCCATTCTTGCAGAGGCTGGCAGCAGATGGCTGAGGCTTGCTGTGTTTCCGCAATGGTTGTGGGGTTGCCTGGCTGGCAGGGAAGGCTGGCAGGAACCAAAGGCTGCAGGAATACTGGCAGGGAGGCTGGCAGCCAAGGGTGGCAGCAGGGCAGGCACCAAGGTGGCAGGCAGGGCAGACAGCAAAACTGGCAGAGGAAGGCTGGCAGGCAGGCTGGCAGGCAGCCAGAGCACCAAGCTTTGCAGGGCAGGCAGGCACCAAGGCTGGCAGGAAAGCTGGCAGGCATGCAGGCACCAAGGCTGGAGGCAAGACATGAACCAAGGCTGGCAGGAAGGCGGAAGGCAGCAAGGCTGGCAGGGCAGACTGCGGCAGCAAAGGCTTGCAGGCAGGCTGGCAGCAAAGGCTTTCAGGCAGGCTGGCAGCAAGGCTGGCAGGGAGGCTGGCAGGGAGGCTGGCAGCAAGGCTGGTTAGCAAGGCTGGCAGCAAGGCTGGCAGGCAGGCATGCAGGCAGGGCAGGCAAGGCTGCAATCCGGTCCGCAGCAGGTCTTTCCTCTGAATGGTGACTCTGCTTCCGAACTGCTTCCGTTATATCTGCGGGGGCTGATGCAATGCATCCCCTCCGCCATGCGCAATAACGCCAGGGCAATCCGTAGGCTTCCGCTGTGCAATCCACTAGGGCTTCCGCTGTGCATCCACTTTCATCCGCTGTGCATCCGTTCTGACATCCGCTTATCCATTTCGCATGCCACTTCGCTGAGGCCCCGGAAAGCCCTGGCGGATTGTGCCATGCCACTCACATCCACTACCAATCTGCTAGGCTTCTGTTCCACATCTGCTTCCATCTGCCCTGCGTCCTCCCCGCGTCCGTGTTATCGCTCTGGTTATGCAAATTTTTGCCCCTTTTGAGAGCGTGATAACAACGGATGGAACATTTTGCTCATCCGCTGTGTCCTTTTTGCATCCGTTGGGCAGTGTGACATGGGCTTAATAGTCTTAAATCCCCATTAAATCAATTTAATAACTAAAGAAAACCAGTATTTTTGAAGTCCTCCCATATCATTTTTTTAAGAAAAATCTGGAAACAAGTAGGATAGAAAGTCTGTAGTATGATGAAAATACTGAATAAGAGAAAAAAGAATACCAGATCAATCCTCCACTCCTGCCCTTTTGTAATTTAACAAAAAGCTCAAAATTATCATTAAAAGAAATTCATAAGAGAACAGTGGTGGGTTTCAAAATTTTTTCCTACCTATGCTATCATGAGAGTGCATGCTCGCAACACTCGAAAACCGCCCTCTATGTCAATGCTAGTGAGGTGAACTGCTTTTTAGCTCAGCTGAGTGTAGTAGAGTGGATTGCAGTGCGAATCAGCTGAGCTAAAAAACAAGGGAATATAGGACAGGAAAGGGCGGGAGCAGGTGGGCAGGCCCAGCCAGAGGTGGTATTTGCTGGTTATCCAAACTAGTCAAAATTTCCTCTACCAGGACACCAAAACCAGTCCGAACTGGCTGAAAATCACCTTTCAGTAGCAAATATGTATAGCAAGGCTGTTCTCACTCTACTATTATTCAACTTTTATATGAAGAAATTTGTTGAAAAGTTTGCTAAGGTAGAATCCCATCCTTGTCCACTGCCCCATCTATATTCTTTGTTATGTTTATGATGCGGCCATACTATCTGAAACCTAAGTAGACCTCCAAATATGCCTTAAAGCTCTATCAATTTACTGCTCTAGAAAACACCACAAAATAAATTAACTGCAAAACCAAAGTCCTGTTTTTACCTGAAGCATAGGAAACATTTCAAGGCCTCAATTAGAGAATAATGAATGACAAACTCATCAAGGAGATAAAATCTTTTAAATATTTGGGTCTCTTCATTCTTCTACCTCAAAGAAGAGAGCTTTTAATAAAAGCCTTAAAAGCATCCCTGGCAATTACTAATTTGCAGGCTAATTGGTAACAATTATGTCCTAACAGCAATTAAACTATTAATGCTCAATTGTATATCTCCTTGCTCAGAAGCAATCAAATCATTTTTTTTTAAATCTTACTATTCTACAAGTTCCTTATTCAACTTTCAATGTAATAAGAACTAGAATTAGGCTACATTTCCCTTTTGTCATATTAGATTCTGGCTGAAGCAACTTTCTTAGTTCATCTCACCTTTCTGGATAGGTTATCTTCCAACTTGAAAAGGCAAAGCAATGATGCTTAAGTGCATTGCTATCTTATATGTTCCTTATAAGAGACTATTTGCATTGGCCCAAATTGAGGTGTTAACTATTAGGGCAACAGCTGGTACACATATAATATAAATGTTCCATATGAAAATCAAATTGGTTTTGTACAGACTCAGAGGTAAATCTGTCAGAGGTAAATAAAGTTGCCATTATGTGCAATCATGTTTAATGCTTCCAATTGTTAATAACTCTAATTAACATTGTGACCAGGAGACCTTTCTTTTCGATGACCAGCCTTTGGAACTCTGAAATGTTTGCAAGATTCTTATCAGTAGTCGTCTGGTTCCTACCTTTTGTACATTGTATGATGATCTTTTATTAAGTTTGGCCTTGGACCATAAATAAATTTTGATGATTAAAAACTGTTTTGAGTGCATTCTCCATATAATAAAACTACCAACTATTCTACAAAAATAACAATAATTTTGAAGCTTCAGTTATATAAAGACTGGGAAGTCTCAAAGATGTCACTGTACTTTTGTTTTCATACAATAAGGCAGGCAATTCTTCAGATTTCAATGAAATGTGTAGATAATTCTCTCTATATTTTAAATTACTATGCCAAACCCTGAAGCACTGGAATTTTCATCTCAGTAATCCATGTTTTTGTTTTGTTTTGGTGCATGAAAATGTAATGCTAAGGAATTGTGATATTACCATTTTAGTTAGTTTCCATAGATACAGCAATAAGACTGGCATGTTAAGGTAAACATTGCATTATCCTATAAAAGCAATGCATCAGAAATGGATAACAAGAGTTTGTCTTAAGGATTTAAAATGGGAAGAAAACAGAACAAAGACCTGATATGGCTAACACTGTTACCTTTGCAAAATATGCTTATAGTCTCATGCTGATCAAAACAGCATGGTGATGCATTATTAGGCATTTTATTGGAAAAATCTGCTAACAAGAGTTCTAACCTCCTACAGTTTTGGCCAGTTTCCCCCTTGTGTCCTACTTCCAGGTGCCAAGTCTACCTATAAGCAAATGTTTTTTTTTTTTTTAAAGATGTCTGCACAGGTACAATTGACAGGAATGGAAATAATTTAATTAGCTCAACTGTTTTCTTTGAAAATGTTCTTACAATTGTAGAGTAGGTCATATATTCCTGACAACAAGTCTACTCTACTTGGTCATTATTGAAGGAAGATTATGACTAATAGAACTCAATATTGTAGGTGGGATGAACTTCAAGACAAATACCCTGGCCCCACATATCCAGGATGCGGGCATATTGCAATCTGAGACAATAGCTAAAAGAAGAATATGGCAACCAAAAACAATAGAGCATTAATTTCTGATGTTTCACAATTGAAATACAGTCTGTCCTCATTTACCAGCAGTAATTAGGATGGGAAGTGAAGCAGTCATAAAGCACAATGTCACATGATCTTGCTAATTTGCAACAGTAGTTCCAGCTGTTCATGGTCATATAATCAATATCTACATATTTCCATCCAATTGTACCCACCCAATTAAATCTGTCTGTCTCATCAGTACAACTACAGGTGGGGGGACATGTTGTGGGCCCTGTCACTGAAGAACTTTCATTTGACAGGTTCAGGAGGAAAGTTTCTGCTATATCATTTACCCTTTGATACATAATTCCCCTGAGGTGAAATTGAGATCAACCCTGTTGACCTGCCAGAGGGCCCTCAAAATTTATCTTTGTTATCAGGCTTAGGGATCACATGGAAATATGGAGTCCATTAAATAGCTGGTATAAATTGATTGAATTTTTCCCTGCCTTTTGTTAATATAGTTATTAATTGCTTTTGCTGCTTTTTATGGATAAATGATACTGAATGTTTAGTTTTCTTTTAATTGTATAGCCACACAGTTATGTGTAAGTGAGATGGGTGGCAATACAAATTCATTAAATAAATAAACACATTTGAGACCTCCTGCCAGCTCTCCCATTGGCATTGCTTATCATAAACTCGCAGTGAAGTTCACAAAATAATAATGTGACCACAGGAAGCTGTGACATTGTAATTGAAAGCCAATTGCCTATGATAGATATATAACTGCAGGAACTCTGTGACAGCCACAATTCTGAGGACCTATTCATAAGTAATGCTCATTTAGCATCCTAACTTAGAAAGATCACTGAATAAGTGAATGGTAAACAAAGCATTACATCAGGGAATTGTGCAGCAGGTGTCCAAATGACGCCCATAGACACTGACACAAACTTGTAGATTTATAAAAATAAATACATTTTACATCAGCAAACTAGATAGTCAGGCAAACATGAGCATCATCATATAAATCACAGAGCACATAGGGTACACAGGAGAAAAAGGTGTGGAAAAAGGAAAACTGTCCTCTACATCCATAGTAACCTATCACAGTGCAGATTGCCTCATTGATTGCCTCAACCAATACTCTGGTACCAATCAACCACAACTGTGTGTTCTGGATCACCACAAAGAAGTTATCTTGCAGTAGAAAAACCCCACTACTCCAACTAAAAATACATGGATGTCGTATGCTACATTCACCACAGGAATGCAGAAACTGTTTGGATATAAATGAAATATAAAGAGCACCTAGCATAATTTACAAAAGTTGTTTCCTATGCCATGTTTCTGTCACTCTGAAAGCAAAAAACAATTTTAGTGTTAGTGTTCCAACTAACAAGCTCCAACCTAATAAACTCCAAGACAAGCATTTCCTCAAAGTTCCATTTTATTAGAGTTTTCATATTAGCACATCTCGGAAAACCCAAATCTGAGAGTCCTGGGTTTTCCCTTCCCAAAAGAAAATTCAAAGATCTGTGCACAGAAAGCATTTGATAATGTGAATTGGCAGCTTATGTTGATGCAATTGGAGGAGATGGGTTTTGGAGACAAGTATATGAATGCATTAAAAGTGATATATAATAAGCAATCAGCAAGATTAATGATAAATGATTTGGTCATCTGGAAAAAGGTTACCCCAGCATTCAGGGCTGATCCTCAAACAGTAATTCAAACCCTGAAATCTATCACAGACAGCCATCATCCATCCTGGGGTGATATGACCCAGCTGCTACAAGTCTTTCTGCCTAAACATAAACTATTAAAACTATTTGAAAAAACAGACCAAATAGCTAAACTACCAACTATCCCTGGACAGACAGCCCCAGCCCACATTGCACGGCCAGTACATCATCCTGACTGGGACTACAATGATACCAATCACTGGGATGAAGACACAAGAGCAAAAGAATAACTTACTAGAAGCTTTAGGGGAAATAGGTAAAAAGCCTTTAAACTGGTCAGAATTTCAAAAAACAACACAAAGAGAAAAGGAAAACCCTGATGCCTTTGGGTCTGCCTGTGCAGAAAGCGAGCTATTGCATATGGCATTTAGACTTAGCTGCCTTGAAGGAACCAAAGGATTTTTTAAGCTTCATGCCTTCATGGACCAACAGTCGCACTGTGGATATCAACAGAACATTTCCACGCTTTTGTCCTCTAATTGGCCAACCTTAGAAATAGCAGAAGTGCGCAGGATCTCTAACTTTGTTCTATGATCAAAGAGACAAACTGAAAGGAGGAAGAGAAAAGATAGGAAGAGGAGGATAGAAAGACATGAGGCCTTAAAAAATGTTTTTGCTTGTAATGCACATGATGCCAGACAAACATCAAGGTTAAACCCCCTTTAATAAATTCGAGGAAATGCTGGCCTTGTGATAAAGCAGGCACTGGCTTCCAGGCAAATTTCCAGCATTGCCACAGGTTCAGAACAGAAAGCCATTTCAGAAGGCAATGTAGGCAACACCTTTCCACAACCGATATCACCCACCACCTAGAAACATGACAGCCAGGCAATAATCGCAGTCCCATTACACTGAAACAACAAGCTTTAATCATCATCCACCACCCAGCACTCCTTTTCCTCAAATAAATCATAACAATGGACCCTAAATGGGTTGCAAAGAAGGGAAAAATGACCTGCCCTTTCCTGACTAGAACATGAGAAGAAAAACACTGAATTCATGGCTACCTTTAACGGGCTGGCCTATTCCCCTAAAAAATGGCCCTGAAAGGGGAACCATTGTCACCATTTTTTATAGGAGGAAAAAAAAAAATACAATTGCTTAGTTGAACACTGGAAACCATCTTTCTTCATTCATTTAACTGAACCACCATATAAAGCTTCAGTGGCTGAAGGGTCGGATAGCAATAATGGGAGCGGGGGGAGGGGGTTGGGATAATCAGCTGTAGAAATTTACCTAGCAAATAACAGTAGAACTTAGGACCTTTTCACCATTAGACCATTCCTTCACTAATTTGCCCCAGTCACCGCACTATTCCCCTACTGGGAAGGGATCTCTATGTAAAATGGGAAACTTACCAATAACATGTGGCAAACAGGGGCTGCAATTGGAGATCCCAGGAAAAAATGGCAACACAAGACAATCATGCTGATAACCAGCAACACAGGGCTTCAATCTGGCCACCCGCGCAGAGTTTGCCTTTTCTGCATCCCGGAGTTTTGCCCTCCAGTTGGGAATAAAGACCAAAACTCAAAACAGAATTTGATAAGCATTGTAGGCAAATGGGCAAAACATTCACACAAAATCTAGCACAAAATCAACTTACAAAGGGAGAAAAGGGTACAAAAAACCAGGGACTTACCATAAGAAGCTAGCTAGCCCAGGAAGGCAGACTTCTCATTGTTCTCCACCTTCCTGAAAAAATAAAAAGATCCAGCTTTCAAGCAGTTGTCCTTATCCTTGCGCCAGAGCTCTCCCAGTGGGAAAATCGAATCCTCGAAAGAAAGGCATTTTGACACATTTCAATAAGAAGTATAAGGGTGCTACAGCAATAGTTCTTCTTTCTTCAGTTTTTTTTAAATCCACACATATTAGCTGTTTGTTTGGTTATTTAAACAATCTGTAGAGCTACCCATCTCACTCTGGGTGCTGTACAAATATTAAAATGATACAAAATAATAAATACCCTAAAAAAAAATATGTCAACACCAAGAAAATTTGCTTAACTGCCTGATCCCAAAGCCTGGACTAACAACTGGGTATTCAGAATATTTTATAAAAAGTTAATAAGGTTGGGCCAATGGGGATCTCGAATAGGATGCTGTTCCATAGATCAGGACTAGCCACAAAAAAAGTAATATCCCTAGATTAATTGGAAGGGACCCATGACATGCCTTCCTAACAAGACACAAGGGGTAGGCTGTTCTACAAATGATCTGGTCCTATGATATATTTGAAGTGAGAATCACTAGAATATTAGATCTTGGGTTGAGCCAAGAATGTGGTGGTTTTCTTGACTTGGTGCCTAGAAATTATAAACAACTAGATGATAAGAAATTAGCTAAAAATCAGAGCTGCTGTTTGTTTAGAAATCATCTGGTGTTTTCTCTGTTCCATTGATAACTCTAGATAAATGGAGCATTTCTCTGAGATAACACATTTATGACTTGAGGTGTCATTCTAGCTAGAGTTCATCCACCAGTTGAGTCTCTTTATTGTATGATTATCTTATCTTAACAAGACTTGACCACTGCAATGCTGTTTCCATGGGGATATTATTATTCTTTCAAAACTATTTGGAAGCTTCTGTTGGTGCAAAACATAGCATCAAGCACTCTGATTGTGGAAAACTGCCATTGCCGTATAAGAATTTGGTGGCATTTCTCTGATTTTATAGACTTGTGAGTGAAGTTCAAAGTGTAGATTTTAAACTATAAACTATAATTTTCATAAGTTGGCTAATGTAACTTTGAGGACATCCTGAGGTTTTGGAGAGTGGGGCAAGAATATGGCATTTCTCAGTATATTTCATTCCTGTGAAATATCCTATCTCCAGAGATACAAATGGCAACCTATATTAATGGGCTTAGGAAAGAATCAAAATAAGCTCTTTTAAACAACTTGAAGTTTTATCAATATTACTGTGGGTTTTTTTTTAATGATAGCTAATCACTGATTGAGATGCTGAGGTAGACTGTATTTTTTTTTTAATTTTCTTTTTAGTAGTAAAGGTTTTATGTAAGTATAAATTGCTAAAAGTCCGTGTGAAGTCATCAGTATATATACATTGTAAATAAATATTGTGATACTTTTTAAAAATAACAACAAAGCTTAATTTTGTCTTTGTTTAATTTAATATGTTAATTTAATTTAATGTACACTTTAAAACAATTTATCTGGCTTCCCATCTCATAGCAATGATTCTGGGAAGCTCACAAGGCAATATAACCATGCAACAATAAAACTAAATCACCCATATTCCATACAAACAAAGTCAGGGTCAAGAAAAATCAATCCCAATTTACCACAGAAATAAAACCATTCAACCCAACCAAATAGCAGAGCTCATTTAACAGTTCAGCCCAAATGCCCAAGGGAACAGTCAGATTTTGTGTGCCTCAAGAAATATTTTGCGACATAAATTATAGATTAAATTATAATAAATTAGAGTTCCATTACTTTCATTATATGCTCTATATACCAAATATATCTATCATTCTCTGTGGTATTCAGAAATGACTGAGTTCAGTTATGCTGGAAACTATCTAGTAATCTTTCCAATATATGATTCACAAAGTCTGGGAAGTCCACCATACATGTGGCATGATTTGCTTAGGTTGAGAATGCACTTTTATTCACAGTGAATTGTTGATGGTCAACATTAGGCTTTGACATCCCACACAATGTAAATATGTAAGAATCAATGATATAGGCCAATGCAGACCAAGTGAGAACAACAACAAGGAGATGTATGGTCAACTTCCAATGTACACAAAAGGAAAGGGTAAGGATGGAAGGATGTTGGTAGTGCAGAAATTAAATGCAAATTTAGCACCATCCTAATATAATAGTTTTGAACATCTCCTCTGGCTGATGAGAATTCTCTGGCTGTTTTTGAAAAGAGATGTCCTTTTACAAAACTTGATACTTTATAAAGCTACATTTTTCATTAAAAATATAGCATGTTTTTGACCCGATATGGAACCATCAGCATGATGATCAAAAGTTAAATCCACATATAAATATGTTAATAGATATAGAGCCGAATTAGATATTACAAAACAGCTGATCATTTAGATCCTTCTACACTCTGTCATTTCTTTGACTTTCCCAAAACTTGGCATTACTTTTATAATTAAAAACTAGCTAATTAAAAATAGTAAATTACTTCAACAATTTGTCATAGATCAGGTATTAGGTACTTGATTGCTATTTATTGCTTTGCATTTTTAATTTACCATTAGATCAGATGTGTAACATTTGACATTAAAAGATGCATGATTTTGGCAACCTGATGTTAAAAAGAAATGTGTTATCCATTTTTTTATAGAGGAAAAAAATGACTAATTCAGATCACATCTCTGCTATGAAATCAAGTCACCTTAAGAAAGGCACTTCAAAAATGAGAGGGAAATGATGAAAAAGATGGTGAACATGCTGGTTTATCTTGAAAATTTGCTAGAAATTGTCCAATTAAAGCCCATGTCACACTGCATCAATGGATGGAAAGAGGATGTAAAATGGAGAAAAACGTGTGCCATCCGTTGGTTAACGCGATGCATCTGTTCTGTACTCACTGCATGCATGATTCATACGTTCTAT
>BHFT01039604.1:0-20424 GCA_004320025.1 Laticauda laticaudata | reverse complement strand
CTAATGATTAGTATTTAGGGCAGCTTTTTGCAAGCAAAGAAGCTTTTTGTATTTTTGTACAGGTAATCCTTGACTTACAGCCATTCATTTAGTGACCATTCAAAGTTACAATGGCACTGAAAAAAGCTGACTTATGACCACTTATGACCATTGCAACATCCCCACTGTCATGAGAGGCCAGGTGAGGAGAAGCACCCCTTGACGTGAGTGATGTCAAGTTGGCCACGCACATCCACTCACATGACCACCCAGCCATGCCCACAGAACTGGTTGTTAAAAAAATTGAATCCCACCTCTGTGTCATATTCAGACTGAATATATGCTGTGTGGATGTGTGAGTGGGTTTTATCTCCACTCACAGGAGCCATATCACTGTGACTCTTGCTTCAGCTTTTTCAGAGCTTTTCATCTCTCCCACATATGAACCACTGGGGTTTTTGGCATATGACCAGGCAGCTGCACACAAAATAAAATAGGAATATTCGGGTGGAGTAGTTCAGGCAATTTAGATTTAACTCCTTTTTACAGGAGTGAGAATGAAAGGATTTTTGTGACTGAAAGACCTGTGGCAGCTTAGAAATTTTGCTTGCTAGTTTTCAGGGGTTTCAGTTTGGTAAATTTCAAGATGGTTACAAATAATTTTCAAGCTGCTTTTGAGGGATTAAAGAAAGGGAGTCTAGTGGTGTGGAAATGCTCAATACACATACACTATCTTGCCAGAATGTGGGAGTCATTTATTACTTGCAAGTATAAAGTGTCACTGACTGTTTCTTTTGTGAGTTATATCCCTACATTAAAGGATTTGTTGGGAGAAAAACGCAGGTTCAGTCATATTCTTTCTGTCCGAAATCATTGTTCATCTTTGATTTATTGGTCCAGCAAGTAATTCTATTAGTTAATGCAGAGTTTAATGAACTATACCATAATCTGGTGGAGAGGCTTAAATCTTTGTCCAGTGTACTGTACTTTAAAAATAGTTAATGCAATTGGGGGAGGGGAATTCTAAGTATCTTCATCTTTCTTTAAAAAAACAAATAAATAGGAATATTCAAACAAGAAATATAAGAGAGCCTAATGATATCGAGCTGGCTATTTTTATGAAAATTGCTAATAATAGCCCAGAAAATGTTAGCAGATTCCAAGACTCCTACATTGAGACTCAATTGCTCAGCATGAATAGTGGTCTCACCTGCCAAAAGTATAACCAACAGAGTTCTAGGAGAGATGTATAATATAAGATGTGAGCATGCATAATAAACACTCCAATTCAACAATATCTAGAGTCTGTGTAATCAAAAAGATTGATTATTCATGATGGGTGGGGAGAAAATGATAATTCTTAGAGGAGCCACACATTCAGGTTTTTGTTTAAAACGCAGCGAGTTAAAATATGGGAAAAGTTTTATCTGCTCAATGCTGACTCATGCAAATTGATTTTCATGGGACTTAAACATGTCCACTTTCTCAGGAAAGTATCCCACTGCATTTTCATCTGAAATGCAATATGTATGGCACCTTCTTGAAGCATAAATTGGAAACAATGCTCTAATTTTAGGATGAAAAAGCAAGTAATCATGGGCTATAAAGTATCCCAAAGATCCTCCATCTTCTTTATACTTTATTTTACATAGTAAACACTAAAAAGTCAATTTTAGAATGAGCTGGGTTCCCTTCCTGCCTTCAAAAGCTGGAACTGATCCAGTTCTGCAACTCAGCCTAAACAGTGACAGATCCTTAGAGAGCCAGAAGCTTTTGTCATCATACTCATTTAGAACTGCCAAAATATGTGGTGCTGTGGAGGGAACCCTTGGCCTTGTTTCTATGACTCTAGCTGGAGCCTGACATGCAGAAATTAAGCAAGTGAATCTTTTCCCATTGCTTTATTTCCTGGCAAGGAAAAGCTTAGCCTTCCACTTTGTTTATGTGTCAAGCTCCAGTTAGAATCATAACAGCTGGGCCCATGAGAAGACACTGACTCTAGGTTACTGGCTATTTAGTCAGAAGGCAAATGAGATTACATCCTTCCTGTTTTAGTCAACTAATCATACTGCTTAATTAATTAAATCTGTAGATGTGTATCTCGTATGCTTTCTTCCACCAAGCACAAGTATTTTCACATGTCATGAAAGGAAGCATAACACTGCATGGCAGAAATGCTCAAGTTGAAATCTCCAGAGTGACAGGTCATTTCCAAAATTGTTGGATTTGAACCAGAGTACCATTATTAAAAAAAAGACACCATATGCAATGTTTAGAGGCCATAAAGAAAAAGTATTAAATGCTTAAGGAAGAACCACAATATCCATTAAACAATGTAATTGTCTTGTATTTACTATTTGAAATAAGATGAAGCGCCTTTGTAATACAATACAGCCCTTGATTACTCATTTTTCCAACCCTCACAGGTTGCGTTCTTCGTTTTCTTATTTGTTGTCTACAGGAACAAAAGGCTCCCCATCAATATTGTATTTTCTTCAATATTTTATTTACTCAAAAATCTTGAGTAAATAGACTGGTTGAGAGAAAATGATTCAAAGCCAATGATTCAAATCCCAACAGGGATTTCAAACTGGTTCTTCCCAATCCTTATCAATACACTGGTTCTCCTCTTCCATCTCTTCAACTTAAATCAGGGGTGTCCAATCCTGGCAACTTTAAAACTTGTAGACTTCAACTGCCAGAATTTCCCAGCTAGAATTCTTGGAGTTGAAATCCACAGGTCTTAAAGTTACAAAGATTTGGACACCTCTGATTTGAATGGTCTTTTTTCTGATGCATAATGTTTTTAGCAACCATTTTTAGTTCTTATTATTTGTAGACAAGAACCTGGAATTTCTTTCTCTCACCCCTTCAGATGGCCTCTTCCTTACAAAACTTGAATAAAAACCTAAAAATATATTTTAATTTTTAAATTTCCCCACCCATAGCTTTCATGCCCACATGCTGCCTGATACAATCACTTTATACCATAACACTTTTAAAAATTTCCTGTTTCTTAAATTGGGTAAATTGGATAATGCCATTTGGGATCTTTGGTTTTAATTTTAAACTGGTTTATTATAGTTGTATGTTTGTGATGTTATCTTTACTATTTTATTCTAATTGGTTTTTTTAATATAAAAAAATTATTTGGGTTGTCACAAAACATAATACAAGTAAAATTTCTTTTTTTGAGAATAGCATGGTCCCGGGTTATCACTTCCTCCTGTACAGACACAAATTCATATTTCATCATTCATCTTGTTCTATCCATATCTTATTACTGTTTTAACTTTTCCTCTAATACATTTTCTCTATTCGCTTAGTTTTCCAATCTTACTTTTAAATTATCTCATTATTCCCCCTTTTTCTAAATTCATATTATAATATATCTTTTATTGCTAAGTTCAATTACCTTTCAGTTATTATCTTTATACTTTGTCGTTCTGTTTCAATTTCATATTTTTCTTTTACTCATTAAACCAAATTTTTCCCTCTGTAGTTATAGTTGGATGTGACAACCTTTGTATCTTTTAATTTATCCATTCAATTTTCTTTAAACTTCAATGTATCCCTTATCAATTGAAATATTCAATGAAACATAACTCCAATTGATTCTGCTTGGTACACTTCTCTCAAATACGCACTAAGTTCTAAACAAAAATATATATATAACAATAATAAATAAAATATTCTAATTCTATTCATTCGCACTCTATCATTTAATGGTAGTATAATCCTTTGACGCTCTTTTACAATTTCTTTCATAGGTATCATACTTCTTTGGAAACCCACTAATAATATTCATAATTTTTCATGCTGTCTTTCATATTCCTCTCACTTAATTTTTTAACACATTATAATAATTAAAATGTTCCCCTTATCTTGTAATTTCATTCTTCATTCATCTTTTATTGCTCATTTATTTAAAAAACATTCATTACAAGAGTATTTATTTCTTTCTGTTTCTCTATTATGCTCTGTATCTTTTAATCCTTTCTTAGATCTTCTCTATTTTCCTTATTACACTTTTTTTTTTTCATTTTTACATTTAGATAGACATGTTCATTTTTTTTTCTCTTATTATCAGAATCGGATAACAAAAGAAAACGACTATATGACAAGAAGACAATTTAATCACACTTGTTTCATATTTTCTAGGTTTCATTTCCTATTTTTAAAATAAACCAATCATCTAATCCTATCGTACCCTTTGCCAGAATATCTCCCTTTCAAAAAGTCTATTCACCCCATTTATCTTCTGTGTCCTTCTTAAACTAGACGTATCCCTTAATCCTTGTTACTATTTACCTGTTTCTCTATGTCCCTGTTTCTGTCCCTTATATTTCTTTTCCTTACCTGCTTCACCGCTCTTTCTTCATCCTTCCTTTTTTGACCCTTGCCTCTCTAATTCTGATTCTCTCTTTCCAGTACATACCTCCTACTTCTGTTTTCTTCCTAATGTTGTAATTACTTTTCAAAACTATTCTTTGGGAGTTGATTTTTTTCAAATCTTTAAATTCTTTCACTCTCTTTCCCCCCTTTCCTTTCTTATTCCCACATAGTAAATACTTCTGTCATTGAAGACGGCTATCTCTTTGTCCTGCCCTACGTTTGTAGTCTATCACATGGGCATTCTCTTGTTATATCTCATAGTCTGCAGTCATCACTCCCATTTCTTAAAACATTGAAATATGAAGCCAAAGAACTTCTTCCATTTCTGGTGCAATCTTTCTTCTGTTTTTTTAAGTTACCATTTTAATTAACTTCCCAAGAATCGCCATTGTAAACAAACTTTTAAACAACCCACTTCGAATAATTTTAGTCCTGTGAGATTCCAAAAAATCACCAAAGTCATCCAAATATATTAAAACCTGTTCTTCTTGTTCTTTTTCCACTTTTCTATCCCTGGAGTTTTTCTTATCTTGTTACAATGAGTTTCAAGTTCAAAATGTATCTTTTAGGAATCTACGTTAAAAGTTTCACTCGTTTATATCCTTTAATTTCCAGGCTGGTCTCCTCCATTTTTCCAGATCCCCCTATTTATGTTTTTTTTCCTTCTTTTTTAAAAGTTTTTGAGAACATCCAAGAAATCATTTCTATCCTTTGACTTTGACATTTTATTTTCAGCTTAAATACCTGTTAATGTCAAAGTGGATTTTTGCTGGTTTTTTGCTTAAATCTCTTTGTTGTCAATATAGGGAACAAAAGGAAAAAAAAACCAAATCCTTTCCCTTCCCTCTCTCATTCGCCACTTCAGAGTCTTCTTTGGGAACAATGTTGTTCTTCATAATTCAAAATCCAGGATACCTTATATTGTTGCTTTTTCAGTTCGACCCGGTCAGCCAAAACTATCTCTTCTTATCTTCCTTCTGTACATTCTTTTCCGGTTGAGTTCTTCTTTGAAGTGGCCATTTCTGACCACCGCTGAAACCACCTTCGGGAAAGGGAGTAATGGCCAGCTGGGGAGGAGAGATGTGACTCTCCTTGACCCTGCTGGCAGTCTTCCCCACCTCTGCGGGGTAGCTTAGCCCTGAAACCAGCCGGCTTGGGGTGCTCCAGTGGTGAGCTCAGATCGAAACTGTGCACGATCGCAGATTTTGGGTCTGTCACTAAAGAAGCTCAAACCAGAAGCCTCTCTTTTTTATTCTAATTGTTATTGTTTGTTAACTTGTCAAGTAGCTTGTCAGTTTGGGAGGAAAAGTGTATCAATGAAATGAATATAAACGAACAAGTATACTAGCTAAACCTTCTTTTAGTTTTTCCAAAAGTATGATTCCCGTCACACCTAATCATGACAGAAGTATAAAATAACAGTTGCAGCAAGTTGTATGAATAATGAAATGCTGAGGGAACAAGGAGTTTTCAGAGTTGCAGCTTCTTTTAAAAATTTTAATTGTGTTTATTTAACACAGAATCTTAACAAGTGGAGTTGTTTCTGAGATAAACTTAAATTGCTCTGTATTAGAATGGGAGCAGGAAAAATAACACATTCTGTAAAATGTAAGGCTTAGAACAGGGTTTCTCAACCTTGGCAACTTTAAGACAGATGGATTTTAAGTCCCAGAATTCACCAGCCAGCATGGGACAAACTAATTTAGAAAGAACTGACTTGGGTACCCTCTGCTCCAATCCCTGCCAAAAGCCTCTCTATAACATGTCCCACAAAGGAGAATTCACCATGGTAATATCCAAGGGGCATGCATATCAAAATCTGCAAATCACAGTTGCAGCTTTTTCTTCTCCAATGAACTCACATGTGTCAGCACTCCAAGTAATGCACCCAGAGAAAGCAAAACTTCGAGGCACGTTGGTTCCTCAAAGAACAATTTATTGGATATATCATATTGGCACAACTGGTGAAAACCAACTCTGAAAGATCCTGTGGTTTTCACCAGATTAAAAAGTAAAAGTTCCCCCTTCCCCCAAGTCATCAGTCACATTGTCTAAAAGAGGTGCTGGCCGGTTGCTTGGTTACTCCACTCCTCCTCTCCCCAGCCACCTGGTGGAATGTCCTTGGTTCCCACAGGAAAACTTTTTGTTTTGACTACAAACCCCAAGCTATCTATCTCCTCGCTTCCTGTCTCTTCTTCTGCCTTGTGGCAACCCTAAAGCCTCAAAGATGGCCTCAACCAGGTTGACAACATATATGGACTAAAGAAACAAGGTTTCTATTGCAATGCTGCATCCACCATCTTGTAGATTCTGACATTTCCCTCCAGACTCAAAGCATCCACCTCCTCATATGGAAGATGGTGGCACTGTTGGACATTGATTACAGTTAAGAAATGTTTCCTGACATCTGACTGTTCTTGCCATTTAAATCCACTTTTGTTTATTCTGGAATAATGAAACAATTCTACCCCCTATCCATACTCAAAGCATTTCAGATCCTTGAGCAGAGCTACCCAGTTTCCATGTAGTCTTCTCCAGGCTGCACACACCCATTCATCATGTATTTTCCCTTCTAGGCCCCTTATGATTTCATTTGCTTGCATCTTTGAAGTACTTGTTATGTATAAGAGAACAACGTAGCTTCAGATCTGACATACAGTCTTTCCCTTTCCAGATTAGGTTGTCAAGAGATTTTTCTACCCTACTGAGTTATTTAGACTCTGGAAAAAGTTCCCTGTGATTCATGCAAACTGCTTTTTATGAAACAGGCATCAGCTGATAGCATCCTGTCATGCACTGAAGTCAGCTGTTTGCTAGTGGAAAACCTATATAGTAGGATGTTCATGTGCTATTCAGAAAAGGGATTCTGGAAAGTGAAGTCGACTGCTTCACAAAAGGCTATAAATGCTATTTTTGTGGTATCTCGCAATGAAGCCAGCTTGTTTAGCAAGGGAACAGATAACTGTTGGTCTTTTGGCTCAGATTGTAAGGGAAAAGCAACTGTTTCTGTAACATTGCAGCTTAGTACACAAACTCATTATTTTCATCTGCTGCCATTGCATGTGAATGAAGCATATAGAGTACACAAATCTCCCAGCAGACACGACTGATAAGCATCCTTCAAATTCAGCACACCTCCTAATATTTTCAGGGTGATTTAGACAATAAAAACATTGAAATGCTTCAACTATGTTATAGGATGATCTTGGAGTTTTTTGATTTTGTTATTTAACTGCTGTTTCAAATAAATGGGAGAAGGGAAATACTGCATTGACAGACTATGCAGGGACCCCCTTAGATACCTTGGCCCACAGTAATTTTTCAGAAATTACTTAAAAACAAGCATGCAGCAATGTATCCCACCAGCTTCTAATATCAGATTTATTTATTTTTTTAGGGTTCATGAAATTGTTACTAGAATATAAGGGAGCAACTTGGAGGTCTTGCTCACCTCTGGTAAACAGGAATTTGGAGACTGGCCCTTTATGAATTTAGGCAAATAACTCTTGGCAGCCATTTTATGAGTATACCTGTTTGCCATTTGCTGTCCAAATTCAAAGGCTGCCTGCATTTTATATATCTTTATATCTATCTATATCTGTGTGTGTATAATATGTATAATTAGGATGTAATACACATGCACATACACACATCAATTACACCCTGATTTTATCAGCATGATAATTTTAAAAATATAGTTTAAAAACTTGAGGTGGGGTGGAGAAAGAATTGTTTAAAGTAAGGCCTGTGTTAGAAATATTTCAAATTCTTATACTGCTAATTCTGTTTTTTTAGCAGAAAAAATACTTCATAAGAACCCTGGATTTCTTTCATGTTTTTCATGTGGTGGCCAATGTCAGATTTAGGCCAAGGCCTTATATGAAATGTGGAGTTAAACCAGGAAGTCTCATACACTAAAATAATATCCACAATAAAAGTGCACAACAAAACTGAAAACATATATATTCCTTTTAATTATTTAATATCAAAGTATTTAAAGTGAAAAATACAAATTATTTTCAAATGAATGCATTTACTGATTATATATTTATCATTTGGTTAATCTAAGATCTCTCTCATAGACTACAATATAACATACCTTGGCAACAATACTTAAATGTCAATTCTAAAAGCCAGAAAAATCCAAACAAATCTCACCTTAAAATTTTATGAGGCCCTGCTGACTGTGAGGCCCAAAGCTCCCAATTAGAATGTGAGCCTAAATTCACAATTAGAATGTTCTCTAAATTCTGCACCAATGGCAGTAATCACTTTCCACCAGAAGTTACTTTAAAAAAACAACAACACAAAACTCTTCCACTTGCAGACAGTGTGCATGTCTTTCATTCCTAGTCTTGTTCATTACTAATACTGAAAAAGCATTTTCTTATGACAGGAGGATTAGTACAATTATATCCAAATACCATTTAAAAAAAAAATAGGCCCTGATTTTAAGGTGAAAGTGTGCATATTCATTGAGGGACAACTGAATTGCTTCCACCTGCAAATTTCCTCTTATTGACAACTCTGCTCCCTTAAACATGAGAATTTTTGCTGCACAAAATGTAAATTCTCTATTCTTCTTATGAAGTACCGGACATTTTGTTAGTTCAAATTAGTTAGTTCAGAATCATGGTAAAAAATGGCTGACTATTTGTATCCCACTTTTATTATTTTAACAAATAATTCAGGACGGCGGATGTAACACACGGATCCAACACACCTTCCTATTTTCACACTCTTTCTCATTTTGCACTGTTTTGAGGCCAATTGCCATTGAGCAATACCCTCAAGAAGTTCATTGTCATAATAATCATTTTCAAGTGAGTTTTTCAATATGCCAAATGAATTGTTTTGCCTAGATGCATCATGAATCATCCAGAGATCTGCCATGATGATAAACTGAGGCATATGCACCATTAAATTTGTAGTTATTTATATGGTAAACTCTTCAGGAAAAGAACCTGTTTTGAATGCATTAATATCAGCCATCTACCACCTTGGGGATTTTATTGCAGCAAGTATATCTAGGTATTTATGAAGAATTATGCATACATATATTCATGCCTACTCTTCTACTCTCTATATCTGTATTTCTCTATATAGGGGTGAGTATATTCATCAACTGTAAAAAGAAAAGCAGAACTCCACACTATGAATGTAGACAAGACAGACATATGATCATATTAATAAATTAAACAAATCAATTTGGGGCAGACTATACCATGATTAAGAAGCTCAACGGTTCAGCAATTAAAGATACTGAGATTGTCAGCTGGAAAGCCAACAACTCGGGTTTGAGACCTGAGCACCATATGATGGGGTGAGTTCTTATTACTTACCGCAGCTCCTGGCCACCTAGTAGTTTAAAAGCACACAAATGTGAGTAGTTAAATAGGCATCACTTTGGTGGGAAGGTAACAGCGTTCCATGAACCTCAATGTGTAGTCATGAGGACCACATGACCATGGAAGTGTGTTTGGACAATGCTGGCTCCCTCAGATAAGAAATGGAGATGAGCACCACTGTTATAGTCAGACATGACTGGAATTATCTTTATCTTTCCCTTTATACCATGACTATTGGTTAATTAGAACACTTATGAGTTTGTAATGTTTTTGAAGTTAACACAGTTTATTAATGTTCTGTATGGAACTTGGTAGGTTCCAAGTCCCTCATTCTGATTGGCCGAAAAGGCCACTTACGGATTGGTTCACTAAGAACCAATCTGGGAAGCCGCCAAACGGCAGGAAGAATTAAACTAGTGTCATTGGCCACAAGCCGGCAGGCACGCCGCTATATAAAGGGCTGCCGCGGCTTGGGCTATGTTCCGTATCTTTTGCCTTGCGAGTTAAATAAAATAGTTGTTGTTTGGAACCCGGTCTCACACGCTTCTTTCTGGATGGAACAATTAACTGAATTAATTACAGTCAATTGTAATTCTCTGCTTATTACTGGACAATTAGTGTAGAAACAAGGACTGAAAGTTACACTTACTGTTTTTGTATTTTTCTGTGGTTTTCCAAAAGGATGCTTCTGTATCTCCCTAATGTTATTCCCACATGAAACTCAGGAAATTTTGCATGTCTTTTATGCTAAGGCTGAAGTTGAGAGCATTAGAACATTTCAGCAGTTGCCAGGCTCCTAACTCAAGCTGTGTCACCAACTTTTTTCTTTTTCATTTACCAGGTTTCATCCCTCGTATTTTTCAATTTAAAAGATCAAGAAGAAGAAGATCAAAATGATTCCTGGGTGAAGTTTTGAAGAACTTATACCCGACTGAACAGATAATGCTTACTGAAAGGGACAGCTAGTCTCAGCCACTTAGCAAGATTGCATCATTGTGTTGCAGATCACTCTCACCTGTAAGCCTTTTATCTATCAGGCAGGAAATAGAAGTCAAAGGACCACAATAATTTTGAATACTCTTGTAAAGTAAGGGACTATTTTTTTCTTCCATGTCTAGATCAAATTTCTTGGCTTTATAATTGACCAAAAATATGTCATTGTCGGCACACGTTTCTGGTGGTAGCTGACATACCAGCAGATGGAACACGCTTTGTGTCAGCATATAAAACACGAGTCAGCAAAACTTCACAATTTTCTGAGTGGATTATCATAAACTGAGGGCAAATAAGAAAACCTTTCAAAATATCCAGCTGAATTTTGTAAAATAGCACAGTTGGATACTCCATTAAATGGCTCTGATTTGGGTGAAAAGGAGGGATGGCAACAGCTGAGAAAAGCCCTACATGCTATTTTGTTACTCCAATTTGTCCTCAAGCAAGATTTTCTTTAAATTGACCTTTTAAAATAAATTTCCAAAAATCAGTACCATATTTTTTTCAGGTCTTAAGAGGTACATCTTAAAAATTTGGCACTTAATCCTAATACAGTACTGTAAGTATATGCAATGTGAGAGTTTGAGTGTGATAGCTTACTTATAGGAGTAGGAGAGGCTGATGCAATTTGCATTAGTGTAAACCTCTTCCTCCTGTTGCACTATAGATGGACCTCTAAAAAGAAAGACAAATAGAAACTGGCTATTCTAGACTATCAATTATCCAGGGGTGGGATTCACATTTTTAACAACCGGTTCTGTGGGCATGGCTAAGTTGGTGGGTGTGGCTTGATGGTCATGTTATTGGCTGGGCATCACTCACATTGAGGTACGCATCTCCTCGCCTGGCCTCTCATGACTGTAAGGATGCTGCAACAGTCATAAGTATGAAAAACAGTCATAAGTCACTTTTTTCAGTGCCACTGTAACTTTAAATGGTCACTCCACACAAGCAAAGTACCAGTAAAGGAGGGGAAAAAAACCTCCAGAGAGGTTCCTGAGACAGGAAGTCTAGTCCTGCCAAGAATTGAATTAGGGTTAATGGAGAGGCACTTTCTGTAAGCAACACCAGAATGTTTCCTTCCTGCCTTCCTTATAGGATTAGGCCAGTAATTTCTTCTAACAACCTGTTCTCCAAACTGCTTAGAATATTAACAACCAGTTCCAGTGAATAGTGCGAACTGGTAGAATCCCACCTATGCTATTATCCCATTTTGCCACCAACTATCCTGTGAGACTCTAGACATTTCAACATATATTTCTATACGCATTAGTTTTTGTTTTAATTCTATCTGTAAATGAAATGTAAGCATGCAAAGAAGGGATGGTCATCTTGATAATGACATATACATAGTTTAAAAAACAATTTAAAATTTGAGATGGTTTATCCAGGATTTTGAACTAGATTTAGAATAAAATTGGTGTGCGGTATGAACTTCAAACCCAATCAGCAGGGGGACTGAAAGAATTAGTTTGAAACCAGAAAAACTCCAAGATGCAGGTTAAATCAGATCTATAAAATTTGGAGTGCCAAAATCTGGAAAATGTTGCCTGTACTTTTACAGCCAAGTATGTATAGCCCCATTCAATGTATAACCCACTAAATTAAAATACCTTCCCCTGTCAGTTGCGTTGTACAAGGAACAAAACCTTGACTGCAAGGTCGGTTCCAAATTCTGCCCAATCAATCCTCCAAGAAAAAGTGTTGAAAATATAGAATAACTGGGGGAGGGGACATAATTATGGAACTCACTGCCAAACCTTAGCAGCAGAGTTCATATTCCTCGAACAATGATTGGCAACAGTGCTTAAGTTATGTCTACTACTGCCTATTCAGCCAATAGGGACAGGATCAGTGATATACTGAAACCTTGCCAGTACATTCCTGGCACAAAGTTTGATAGGATACCAGAGAGGACTGAAGGCAGGGATTCCATATTATTCCAAATGCCAACTCCTGACTCTGTTAATGTGATGGTATGTTGTAGAATTGCTTGAAATGTAAAATATGCCTAGGTTGTGGCCCATTGGATTAAGCATGTCTGGGTAGAAAGAATCCAAAGCAATTGAGAAAGACTTTTTCCAGAGGAGAAGCTGCACGAGACTTCAGTTTTTAAATTACAAAGATATATACCTTTTAAAAGGACAACCTAGAACCCATTGGTTTTCCTTTGTAAATATTTATTTATCCAAATGGGTAAACAGAACAGTCATGGGTGGGCAAAAGAGCAATGGGAACAGAAGTGATTTGCAACTTCTGCTGGCTTCCCCATTGACTTTGCTTGTGGGAAACTGGCAGGGAGCATTCAAAAACACTATCACATTACCCACCCACCCCGCTGACCACAGCAGCACTCAAGTTTGTGAATACAATTGGTATGAAGATCCTTAAATTTTCCAGTTGCAAAGGAATAATGGGTCCTAGATTTTCCTGGCATGCTTTAGGTTAGAGGATTTGACGTACCTTGAAGAACCTGGTGGTGCAGTGATTAGAACGTAGTATTGCAGATTAAATCTGCAATTTGAGTCTCACCCACTAAAGGCTGACTCAGTCTTCCATCTTTGCAAGGCTGGTAAAATGAGGAGCCAGATTGTTGAGGGCAATATGCTGACTCTGTAAACTGATGAGAGGGGGCTGTAAAGTACTGTGAAGTGGTATATAATTCTAAAGTGCTAAGTGCTATTGAATCAAAAATGGTTCTCCTGTGATGCAACATTTTGTCTAACTGAAGGTTACAAACAGACAGGAGTGTTTTAATAGAATATATAGATAAGAAAGCATATGCAACTTTTTATGAAAATATTTTTAAATTATTTTAGTGGAGCCCTGGTTAATTTACTCTACTTCTATTATTATACTAGATTCATTATTATTTAACAAATCAAGGTGAATATTTACATTGCACTGTAAATGAATATTGAACCCTAATTCAATTATCAGCCTATAAAGCATGAGCCATCAACTCTTCCAGATTTGATTCATATGAATTTGAATTTAATTGCAAGAAAATTCATTAAAAAAAATTACTTTTTCCGTGGAGTAAAAATGTTTATTCTAATTTTGCAGAACGCAAGTATGTGTCTTTCTTATTGTTATCTACACAAATACATAAATTTAGTGATATATTGTTCAAGGTATTGTCGTTTCTGTTTGGCTTTCCACTTAAAGGTTTATTTACAATGGAGTTTTTCATGGAGTATTTCCACAGCTACATGGGTGTGTTTACAGCATTACTGCTATCCAGCCCTTGATTGAATCACCCTGTAAATAATGGACCCTGGAATGTTTTAATCAAAAATGCTAAAGATGTCAGTATAGGCAATTCACCTTGCCTGATACAATCACTAATATATGTTGGTGTCGTAAATTGCTTACAATGATAGAATTGTGATTCTGTGTAATGCTTTATGAAGCATAGCTTCGCCAAAGTTGTATTTAGTACTTACTCTACCAATACCCCCAATCCCAGTAGTTCTATATATTTTTAAAGAATATTCAAATGTAAACAGTAAGTCAAAACCTACTCTTTGTAACAGTCAGGAAGATTTGTAGATAAGATTTGTGCCAGGGGTGGGATGCAAATTTTTTTACTACTGGTTCTGTGGGTGTGGCTAGGTGGGCGTGGTTAGATGGGCATGGCCATGTGACTGAGTGGGCATGGCTTTTTTTTTTGCAGCACCCCCCACCATACTTTTTTTTCACCTCCTGGGCCTCAGGAAGCATCCTGGGAGGCCATTTTTGCTCCCAGGAGTCTGGTAGCACAAGGTATTCTACAACGAGTAGAGGAGTGGAGAACTCTTCTTGTGAAATATTTCTGGACTTTCTCAACTGTGCTAATATCAGATATGTAATGTGGGTTCCAGACTGAAGAGCTGTATTCAAGTATTGGTCTAGGAATGTTTGTTATGCTCTAGTTAGTAGTGTGATATTACCAAAGAAAAAGCTACGTAGGATTTGGTTAACAACTCTTAATGCCTTTTGGCTATGTAGTTACAGTTGGCTCTAGCACTGAGATCATAAGAATGAGTATTCCAAGGTCCTTTACAGAGCTTGGATCATCAACAAGGTCTTGACTATTCAACTTGTATTTTATTTTCTGATTTTTTTTTTGCCAATATGTAAGACAGAGCATTTATTTATTGAGATTGGAAGTTGAGGTCTTCAGATTTTGTCTGTGGTATTGAACAGCTTTACATCATCAGCGAAGAGAATGCAGTTGCTCTTAATATGATCACAGAGGTCATTTATGTAGAAGTGAAGAGAGGTTGGTCCTAGAATACTGCCTTGGGCACACCACTATTGACAGCTACAGAATTTGATCGGACGCTCCCAATTTTGACCATTTGTTGTCTGTTTGACAGAAATGCTTCTATCCAGTTATGCAGGTGTCCAGGATACCATAAGATTTTAGTTTTAGGAGTAGTTTGTCGTTGTACCACTGAATCAAAGGCTTTACAGAAGTCTATGTAGATGCATCTATTGTTTTGTCCGATCGAGTTGTGTCGTCTATATGTTTTTGCAGTGTAAGAGTTGCAGATTACAGGATAGTTTTTTTCTGAAACTAATGGTTTATTGGAGAGTAGGTTGTTTGTCCTAAGTGGAGGATAATGGATTGGTTTAGTAATTGATTCCATGACTTTACAGGTTGATGCAGCATAAGGAGGTTGGTCTGTAATTTTCAACTAGGCTGGGGTCTCCTTTTTGAAAATGGGGATGACCGTGGCTTGTGACCATAGGTTAGGCAAGGAGCTGGTCCTGAAAGAGTTTTCAAAGATTATGCTTAGAGGTTCTGCTATGGCAGTGGATAGCTTTTTTAAGAAGTAGGCAACATATCTGTCTGGTCAATAAATAGAGATGGTTTTAGATTGCGTAATTCTTTTTCAACATTGTCTTCTGTAAAATTGATATGTATCAGATCATTGTATTTTTCTGTGGTTCGGCTTGGAAATACTGGGCATGATCCATTGCTATTTACAAATACTGAGCCAAAGAATGTGTTGAAGATGTTGGCTTTAATGGTGTCATCGTTGCAGTCTTTACCATTAGGTTCTTTCAGGGGTGGAATGGACCTTGAGTCTTTTAGTTTGTTGTTTACAAAATTGTAAAAAGCCGTGGGTGAATTAATGCTTAGAAGCTTTTCCTCTTGTTTAATGTGATAATTGGTGCATTCAGTCTTTATCTGGTGGCATAAACTTTTGTAACAGCTTTTGAAACTTGACAACATGACCAGATTTGTTTGTCTGCCAGAGTGAGCTCTTTTAGGATTGAAGTTTCCTTGTTTGTGATGGGTAATCTGGTTTTGTTTTTGTTTGTTTTTTTGTTTAGAGAGTTGTTGTCGGTACACATAGTTTTGATGACTCTTTCGACTTCAAGTAAAAATATGTTGTAATGGTCTTCAATCAGTATTCATCCAGTGAATAGAGATTGCCAATCAAGGGATGAGAGATCATTGTCTGTAAGATCAATAGTTGCCTTTTTTGAAGTTATAATTGGGATTACGTCATTGTGATGATTTTTGTGTGAGCGTAATCTTGAGATAAAAGTCATCATATTGTGGTCACTGTTGGAAAAGGTTCTTTGGTTTGTATTCCGTAAATTAAATTCAAACTATTGCACGAAGATGAGAATCGAGGCAATTGTTAGTCTAATATTGTTGGTGGCTGGTTGTTCCAGTCCAGATTTGTTACAGCATTGTAGAAGGTTGCGTGTACGGGTTCATTTGTACATTCGTTTTTAGGGTCAGTCAATGTGAGGTAGAATTGAAAGTCACCAAGAAAGATAAAAGCCATGTGGGCAGATTTTGCCATGTTAGCAGTGAATTAAGCTTGTTTACATGTTCGATGTCATAATAGGTGCTCTGTAACATAATAAGAATTCGAAATGTGATATTTAAGGATAGTTTATAGTGATTGGTCTAGACAGAGCAAGCTCCTGGGTAACTTGGATGTTTTTTAGATGTAAAGACTTTTTTATAGAAGATAGCAACACTCACCTCTCTATGATTTCACAATCCTGATTGGTAAACTGTGGTATTGGTGTCAGGGAGAGATGCATTGAGCCATGTTTCACAGACAAATTTGATGTCGAATTTAGCCATATTTAGTGAGAGGAGAAATTCAGGTATTTTATTCACAAGGCTTCTTGCAAGGAGTAGCTTGCATTTAAGGCCAGCAGTAGTTGGAATTGAGGTAGTTAGGGGCGGGCGTGCCTAGTCTTGAGTGATGGTGGATTGGTTGAGGTAGGGTTGTGGTTGAAGATTAAAGCTGAGTTGCGGGTTGTGTGACTTCTATGATACTTTTGATGCAGTCAGCTTTACTCTCAATATTTTTTTTTCACTAGATGTACTGGCACGTTCATTGTAATAGATACAGGGTACAGAAACTTTGCAATGAAGCAGGTTAAACAGACAGTTTGACCTAGTGATTAAGGTACCAGGTTAGAAACCAAGAGATAGTGAGTTCAAATCCTGCCTTAGCCATGGAAACCAGTTAGGTTGACTTGGGCCAGTCACTATTTCTCAATCCTACCCAACTCACACAGTTGTTCTTGCATCACCTTGAGTTACTTGTAAAAATAATAAAGACAGGATATATATAAATATATTGTATAGAACATCATCTGATTATTAAGATGCCTTAGCTTGCCACTGAATTAATTTAGAAACCACTTCAATGTTTGCTTTTAGTCCAGGCTATTCAAAGCAGCCTCAAACTTTTCGTCATTCGTGACTTGTGATTTGCAGCTAACTCACCCCAGTCAACTTGCCAGGGTCAATTCCTCACAGAACAAATCGCCACAACACAAGCAATACACTAATATCAAAGAAATGGTGGAATAGAATCATTAAAGAAAGGAGGCAAAAGGAAGCACAAAATGAAATGTGAATGTCAAAAAAATTAAAACATTTTAAAAATTATTTTAAATAATCAAATTGAATCGTTGGATTGAGTTGTTCTGTGGTGAGTTGTTCCATTCTGACCTTTCACCTTAAACGACAGAGAGGATTGTTGTTGTACCCACTAATACCCATCTCTGTTAAATCAGAGAAAAAGCAGATTATAACTGGGATAGCATTTTTGAAGGAGATGAAAGAGAAGAGAGAGGAAGAGGATAGTTCAATATTTCTGGACACTAGATGAGGGAAAATGATGGAAAGAAATCTTGTAACTGGCTATTTTTTAAAAAAAATACAAAAGTGACCTTTGCGATCACCTTATCAGCAACTGCGTCCTGTTTGCGGATGACGCAAAACTATTCAACACCATCAACAATGCTACTATCCTTCAAAGTGACCTTGATTATGTGCCAGAATGCTCAAACATCTGGCAATCCCAAATCTTGACCAACAAATGCTCTGTCCTCCACATTGGTAAAAAAAAATCAGTACACCAAATACAAACTAGGTGAATATGACCTCGTTGATGATCCTCATTCTGTCAAGGACCTTGGAGTTCTCATATCAAATGACCTAAGTGCCAGAGCTCACTGTAACAGCATTGCCAAAAAGGCATTAAGAGTTGTAAATCTAATCTTACGAAGCTTGTCCTCTGGAAATATCGAATTGCTAACTAAAGCATACAAAACTTTTGCCAGACCAATACTCGAATACAGCTCATCAGTCTGGAATCCACACTACATATCAGACATAAATCCAATTGACCGAGTCCAGAAGTATTTCACGAGAAGAGTACTAGACTCCTCTGCTCACAACAGAATACCCTATATCACCAGGCTTGAGATTTTGGATTTGGACAACCTTGCATTACATCACCTACAGTTAGACTTAAGCATAGCACACAAAATTATCTGCTGCAATGTCCTACCAGTCAATGACTACTTCAGCTTCAACCATAACAGTACAAGAGCACACAGCAGATACAAACTCAATGTGAACCACTTCAAACTCGATTGCAGAAAGTATGACTTCAGCAACAGAGTGATCAGTTCCTGGAATGCACTACCTGACTCTGTTGTTACATCCTTTAAGCCCCATTCCTTTAACCTCAAACTATCCACTACTGACCTCATTCCTAATTCATAAGAGGTCTGTAAGGGGCATGCATGAGTGCACCATCCTGCCTCCCATCCCTGTCCTATTGTCCCCATTTATTCGTACCTATTTCCTGCATTCTTGCTCATGTTTATATTATCTTGTAAGCGATTGACAAATCAAATAACTAAATAAATAAATAAAAATAAAGAGGCAAGTTACCAGTCTGTGGGAGGAGGAAATCGCTTACAGTAGAGATGTTTGGTTTTCTTCTCCTTCTCTTGATACAAAGCCACTCAATCACAGATGCGTCTCTGTCAGATTTCTGGAATGAGGAACAACACTTCAGCTTATCTTGTCACAGCAAATAGAGGCCCTATATAGAGCTTTAAATAACTGGATCTACAAATAAATAGACACACTGATTGTATTTGGAGATTTTTTTTCTCTCCTGCAGCTGTAGTATAGTAGAAACATTTTGAACCAAGTGTGATTTGAATTTTAGCCAGATATGTGAAGAATAAGTCTATTTATGAGTATCATAAATGTAAATATCTGAGCCTGAGCCTGGCATCAGCTAACTGCAGATGAACAAAAATATAAAATGCTGGTATCAGTATTAACAGATCACATTAATGAATGCCCTTTCCCCAAATTATTAAGATCAGCTGCAATTGCCCAGATGAAACTTCAAGCAAACAATGCAATTCAGTCATTTCGTCAAAAAAATGGGATAAGAACTAAAGACAACCTTCTTGTCTTGTGCTTCTGATCACAAAATCAGCCCTTATGCTAACTACAGGTAGTCCTCAACTTACAACAGTTCATTTAATGACTGTTCAAAATAGCAACAGCACTGGAAAAAGTTACTTAGGACTATTTTTCATATTTACAACCATTGCAGCATCTCCATGGTCACATGATCAAAATTCAGATGTTTGGCAACTGCTTCATATTTATGATGGTTGCAGTGTCCCGGGGTCATGTGATAATCTTTTGTGACCTTCTGAAAGCAAAGTCAATGGGAAAGCCAAATTCATTTTAACAGCCATGTTACTAACTTAACAACTGCAGTGATTAACTTAACGGCTGTGGCACAATAGTCCTAAAATGGGACAAAATTCACTTAACAAATTTCTCACTTAACAACATAAATTCTGGTCTCTTGTGACCTTCTGACAAGCAAAGTTAATGGGGAATCTCTATTCACTTAGCAAGTGAGGCAAAAAAGATTGTAAAATGGGGCAGTTCTACTTATCAACTGCCTCGCTTAGCAGCAGAAATTTTAAGCGCAATTGTGGTTGTAAATCAAGGCCCACCTGTATCTGGTTTGTGTGCATCCTCAAGTTCTGCATACAACTGAGCAATGTATAGACAGTGTCATCTACACACATACAGCCCCTAACTGATTCCTAAAATGTTTTCCACACAATATTATGCCGTAATTATATTTAACCTTGGTTTATTAAATTAATACAACATAACAGGTAAGGTTAATGCAATACAATAAGACAGAGACATATTTATAAGCCACACTGGATAGTACACATGATGTGCTAAGTCACTGAAAACAGAGAAACCACAAAAACAGAGATTATGTTTTCCCAGTATGAGATTCTTCAGTTGCATTGGGATTAAACTACCTAAAGGCCCTGTCACACTGCCCAACGGATGCAAAACAGACACAACGGATGAGAAAAATGTTCCATCCGTTGTTAT